>JABSTR010001886.1:0-100000 GCA_013339765.2 Haemaphysalis longicornis | reverse complement strand
TGGCTGGTTTTCTCCTTTTTTGACGGTGGCGGCAATTGTCCGGCCCAGGCTTCTTGGACAACCAGTATGACCAAGGCCGCTAGGCAGGCCTTCGCGAGCATTATTGCGCTGGTCGTTTTCGCCATACCCTGCAAAAAAAAGACGGCTACGGTTGGTTTTCTAACGGAACATTCTTTCATGTCGTTACCGGCTGTCACTTTGGCGAGATTGGTCTTTCCGGCTATCACCATAGAGTGGCAAAGAAGGAGGAACATTGGCGTGAGCATTGGCACTGAGCCTGGCCATTTTTCAGGTAGTGGCCTAGGCACTGGGAAGTGAATGTTCATGCGAGAAAGTGGTGTTTAACAATGGCAGTGAACGGGAAACAGTTCAGCTCCTGTTTCCCACCCACGGTCTCGTTCAATACCAAACCATCTACCATTGTTTCTACGACACCCAATTAATAGCAGTGCGAAATGGGAAAGTGACGGGGATCTACAGGGAAAAAGGCACAATTTTTTCTAGCTCATAAACTTAGATGAGGCAGGTTGTCCAGTCCACAGTGCCTCAGAGGCGTGCCAAGTTTGATAAAGGTAACGGTGTTGAATTTTCCCAAGACTATTCTTTCAGAAGAAATCGGATAACAGCAAATACCGTATGCGCTGTAAGCCTCCATTGCATGTTTTGGGGATTTTCAGTTTAGTGTGCGGCCCAACTGTAGCCCCACACAATATGCGCCTAACCATTGTGTACCTTTCAATGCAGCTACCGGAAGGACGTGCTCAAGAGACCTCCTGATGCATGCCAAACGTGGCAAACGCACAATCTGTAGTAAACCGCACACTCGCAAGGGAAAACAGCAGGCGTGACCCGGGTGTCTCGTTTCGTTAAACGCCAAATTAGTGGAGCACAGTGCTCGGGCCAAGCGAGCGGTAGCTCAACGGACAGCGTACACGTTGTACTTGCAGACTGCATAGCTTCTCTTGGTAGCAGTATCCATACTTTGTACTCTTACGCTGTTGTCTTACTCTGTTGCTGCTCGTGCTGTCACAAAGTGCATAAATCTACATTTGTGCCCCAAGCAACCAATCCAACAGACATTACAGATCTCGCAACTTCCTTAACTTCTTGTAGATGCACACTACTTCTACACTTTCGCAAAAGACCATGAGCGTAACCTGCTGGGAAAGTGTAGGTATGTAGGCGCATTTGTCGTAAGCAAATGGGGTCAAAGTACCCTAACTAGCGGTAATAAAAACTGTGTTTTTGTCTGTAAGACGTCCCCGTCTGAGGCCGGGAGCGCTGAATGTCGGAGAACTGGTGTCCCACACCTGAGCTTGCTAGAATGCCTCACGCGTTTCTCCTTCACACCCATACCACCGGCACTAAAAGCGCAATAGACATTTCGTTGGGCACGTTGTTTCTCAAGACGATGCTGTTCATGCTGTGCGTGTACGTGCAACATTTATTTGAGTTTGTTACGTAGGCTGCTATTTAGGCAAGTGTGAAGCAGCCGTATGAACAGAAAGAACTTCACCTTTTTAATGAATGCTTGGAGTCGTCTTGTAGTTTTTCTCCATTAGCCTGACAACTCGACTATGTGCAACATGGGCACGTTATCTTTCCTGGTGATAATTTCACGTTACAGACAAGTCACCAGAGGTTGCAAACAGAGTGCTAAACCTAATCAGTATTCTAGCAATGATGGAGGCATTTTGAGCAAGGTCAGTCTGACTGGTTTTGCAAGAAGACAAAGGTGACAGTTGCTAACAAAGCTGTCAGAAGCCCGCCGTTTGATTGCAAGTTGTACACCTAGGCGCATTCACCGCTCTTAGAAGAAACGAAGGTACGTTTCCCTGGTCTGCATTTCAACATTTCTGTACTCCTACAGCATGACTCAATACAGCCTCGCAGTCTATGACAAATAACATCCGCCTTACACACCCAAATACAGCAAATGCTGCCGGTAAATAGACTGCTTTCGGTGCACGTTTCGCATGCACTCTGCTTGAACCTCGTTTGTGTGGAGAGACACAGATTAGCGTGTCAATGTTTCGCAGCATTCAACACATCAAGTCCTGAATAAGAAGGCTATGTGAACAATCCCTGGATTCTGTCCTATTGCCTTGATAACCGGGCTGCGAGAACACGTCCAGCTGTAATCAATTGAGGAGCGCATTATGCAACGCCGAGCGGTGCACTGTCAAACACCCTAGCCTCAAAACTAAAGGAATAGAGCAATGTGCAATAATTTGCAACTGAACATATTGGATTCGCCGACATCTCACGATACTTTTAGCAGATCTTGAGCGTCGGACACAAACGTAACAGCACACAATTTTACACCGAAGCTTCACACATACACTTTAAGCATCATGTGCTGCTGACAAGCAACATATCGAAACTTCAAGAACAATGAACAGAAATTTGGGTAAACTTAAGGAGAAGTAGCATGGCAAAATGTTGGAAGTTCAATATGCAATACGAAATAAAACCCCTTCGTGGTAAAGTACAGAGAGTCCCCTCAGTACCGTGAAGTCTTCTTTTTAGGCAAATCTTAGAAGTATCCAGTTTTTATTTTGTATACAAATATATTATGTAGTTTAGATTTGGGCTAGAAATTATCATCTTCCTGGTGCAATTGTAGATTATGAGATTGGAAAAGGAACACAGCTGCTGCTGCCCTTCGTAACTCTGTGGATAAATTTTGTGTGGCATATGAGGACGGTAACTTCTTTGTTAAAAAAAGATACGTGATAATGGCCGCACTATTGACATACACAAAGGGCTACAAACAGTATAGACACACCCAAAATAGGGGGATGCTCAGCAACAGGTAGGACAAATAGAAGTTACGCGTTCTAAGCAAAAAACAGGTCACACGCTAAGCCAAAAAAGGAGACGTATGAAACACTTCCTTACCTTTGCAAAATCACAGATAAATGAGTGTACAAAATGTTTACGCAGACCTACTGTCCTCTACGTCCTAGTTAACTGCACAGAACATGATGCAGACAGCCATAGACATTACCTACAGATGTGCGCACACCCCATAATAATTCATCTCGTATAATTGATTGAACATGAACCAATCTTTGCATGTCAACGCATTTTTCGCTATTTAACTCACAGCGGGCTTTTACTGACTGTTTGGTATAATCTATAATGGTGTCGCCGTTCTGGTATCGTCATTAGCACCTACCAGGGCTACCTTAACTTTTTAGTGGACTGTTGGAATATTCAATTACGCCTATTTGCATCACAGCTATACCGATGTTTTAGCCGTATATTCTATAATATGGTTAACGTATCTTCAAAAACTGCTGCACTTCGGCCTCTGCTTCCCTTTCGCCAGCACACATTGAACTCACCAATAACACACGCCACCTGTAGAAGAAGCGAAAAGAGGCGGGTGATGCGCCGTCCTTCCCACCGACTAATATTGGTCTAGGCAGTGCCTGTGTCCTTATACACACAAACAACACGTGCACAGCATCATGCCGAGACGCGATGTGGACCAGTAATATCACTCAATCTGGGAAGGCCGTCCTACCTAAAAGGAACTCCAACCTTGTTCCGACTTTTAACTATTTCTGCTGCCTGACAGTGTGAAGCTGCCCTCTATCTACCTTTACCAACGGCACTGGTGCGCACGCATTCTCACGCGTGTGAATTATTGCTTGACATGGGCTGCCGAGACTCCACTTATGTGCCAACGCATCCTCCAGCACTATGGAAATAGCACCACAGGTGCTTCTGTTATGGGTGTTTCTTATACCAATATTGGCGGCTATGAACAGGCTGACACCCTAGGTCGCAATTCTCCGCCACTTTCATCACGCATCCTACTCTTCCGACCCGTGTCAAAAGTTACCTCTGCCATAGAGTACCTCTGATGCCGAAGCGAGACAATACCAGTGTGTTCGGTTTTCGTCCCCTTACCTTACCAGGTTGGAGGAGGTTATCTTGAGATTCTCTTTCGGGGTAGCTTCAACACGTCCGCACACAATGATGGAAAGAAGCTGTCGCAACTATGTGAGATATTCAACCTGCTCCGGCATCACAAAGAATGTAGGCCCTCACCATACGATTGGACATGCGCTAGAATGCACGAGCAGCAGAAAAAATGTTATGGTGGCAGCCCTGCATTTCCTCAGTACACACCCTTCCATCTGTGGCTCCCGAGTGCTGAAACACGACACTTGGGATGCTAATCTAGCTTAGGAAACCAATTTCTCTCCTCACTCATTAGACTGACAGCGTTACACAAACGCATGCACAGCAAATTGTGTGGGGGAGTTATTTGGGAACATTATAGTGAATGCTGACTCTCAAGGAAAAACCTGCAATATCCACCCATAACTAATGGTAAATTTGAAATGTTCTTACTGCCTGGCGGCTGTATGTATGTATGCATGCATGTATGTATGTATGTATGTATGTATGTATGTATGTATGTATGTATGTATGTATGTATGTATGTATGTATGTATGTATGTATGTATGTATGTATGTATGTATGTATGTATGTATGTGATTGATTGTAGGGTTTAACGCGCCGACGCAGCGCAGGCGATGAGGCGCGCCGTAGTGGAGGGCTCCGGATTAATTTTGACCACCTGGGGATCTTTAACGTGCGCCGAAATCTCGTACACACGGGCGTTTTTGTTTTTTCCCACCACCATCAGAAAAGCGGCCGCCGCGGCCGGGAATCGAACCGCGACCTCGTGCTCAGCAGCGCAACGCCTTAGCCACTGAGCCACCACGTCGGGTTATGTATGTATGTACGCATGTATATATGTATGTATGACAATACATGTATTATGTATGCATCTATGTATGCATGTATGTATCCATATAGCGAATCAGAATGGGTACGGGCTGTTGAATTAAGACAGAAATAAGGGTTGGCAATCAAAAAACCTCGGAAAGCAAAGGGGAGGTTGTGGTAGGTCATTGAAACAAGATAAGGAATTTGGAAACACAGTTAGATAGTGGAGAAAAAAATGCCCGCCGAGTGGGATCCGAACCCACGCCCCTCAGAATACGCGTCTGGTGCGATGACCACTACACTACCGGCGGGACTATTTTCCCCTCCACTTTCTGGGGTATTTATGTTAAGTTATTTTTGTTTCCTGCGCTTGGTGGTTGTAGCCAGCGTGCAGATTTGGATGGGCAGATGAGATCAAGAAGTTTACGCGGATAAATTGGTCGCAGTTAGCACAGGACCGGGATAATTGGAGATCCATGGGAGAGGCCTTTGCCATTGAGTGGTCGTAGATAGTCTGATTGATGACGATGATGATGACGTACATCCGTACCTACGCTTCTATAAACCTCCTATGGCCAAGGAATATCGGTGCTCACCCTCTAGAAGTATCACATAAGCAGCTAAAACGCATTGAGGTATCTTAAGAACTTTTCTGCCAAAGTACGTGCCTTCGGAGAACGTGGGAAGGCCTCGTTCGCGAAGCTGTCTTACTGCGTTAAAAGACGTTTTTAAGAAGAAAAGCAAGTATTATTTAAAAACTTTCAAATTTTTCGCCACAGTGACGTGTTATGATAAGAATGACGTCATACAGGCCAACAATAAAACATAATTTTCAGTGGGTTAACTGCACGTTAGCATTCAAGGGATGCGGTCAAATGGAACTAGAGGCCCCATTACAGACGTCCACTCATGTGTCGTCGCGACAGATCAGTTAGGCGGCCGCCAATCGCCCAAACAATCTTCGGTGACGTCACAGAAAAGTTGGGAAATTGGCTAGGGGGTCGCGACTGCTGCACACGTTTTCTTTAATATCTCCGTTATTTGTTCGAAGATTGCGATGATATTGGTAACATTTTTATCGGGACTAATCAGTCTTTTTAATAAACCCAACTTGTATTTTGTCTTCATGGATTCCAATTTAAGGACTTTTGTGCCAAAGTACTTGCCTGTCGGAGAATGTGGAGAGGCCTCGTTCCTGCGAAGCTGTCTTCTATGCTGTGTAGAAAATCCTCTTGCAAATGCTGTCTCCAGGATTCGTTGCATTACTTTATGCAGTTACACGTTTTTCCCGCATTGCAGAAATAAGCGTGTGCTCCGCTCGATCGTGCAGCGCATTTTGCCGTCCGAGCCACAAGGCGGCACCTGCAAGGATCGTGCAAAAATACCGCTTGAAGTCCATTACGTCACTCGGCACACACGATGTCGTCGATCTGCGGCGGTAACAACGTCATCCACACTAGCAATGCGCATTCCGTTGTAGTTCATCGCAGTCCGTTTCACCAGCTTCTGCTGCCGGGTCCGGGTGCAGTGACGGCGGTAACAGCTCCATGCCGATGCTAAATAATGCATAATCCAAATTGTGTCGGCTTCGCACGCGGGCCGTTCTTAATTAATCCCTGACTTGTGGTATTAAACACAAGAAGCGAAGCAGTTATCGAGGAAGAGAAAGACAGCATCAGTCCATGTAGCAAGAACTCTTAGTGAGCATGTCATCCACTTGCCTATAATGGCAGCGCAGGTCGCGTTCGTCAAACATCTTTCCAATGACCACGGTTTCATCATCTCGGAACCATCCGCAGCACAGCACTGTCAACTGCACAAAACAACCCTCTACGTTGAAAGCAATCAGAGACGCCACGTGATTTTTCCACGACGGTTGCTATGTCGACAACTTAAATTTTTTAAAGTCCATCGATGCCGAGCTTGCCGGCGATCTCCAAACTGCCGTCGAAGTTTACTCCTCCTGCCCGGAATTGCTTAAACACGGATTTGTACTCACGTTACGTTGACTTTGCTACCTGTCAGTTTCCTCCGCGAACGACGCTGTCCAATTACTTGATGTTGTTCACTTGGCAGACGCATCCGCCGCAAAGCGCGAGAAGTTGCTGCATATGTTTTGACGATGACAACAATGACGGGATGCTATAATATACTTTATTAATGATGCCCATTCCCTGTTTGAGCTAGAGTGTTCTCTCATGCCCATTCCCTGTTTGAGCTAGAGTGTGCTCTCAGAATTTTTAGACGCCGAAACTGCGCTAGTGCTATGATACCAGCCATGATGGAAGGCTCCGAATGAGGTTTGAGCACCTGGTGATATTTAATGTGCGCCGAAATCCCTACACGCTGGTGATTTCACTTTTTGCCTCCATATCAAAGTAGCTACAGCGGCCGGTATCGACCACGCGACTTCGGGTGAGCTGCACAAAGGCTTATCCGCAGAGCCACCTCTGCGGGTAATGTGCTTTAAGTGTTCCCGAGTGTACCTAGGACCGAACGTACGTACTTCATTACGGCTGGTCGTTTCCCTGGTATTCCATCTACACGGAATCCGCCAAGCTACTCAACATGAATCAGTAATGAGTAATAAAAGTGAAGCCTTCTCCCAGTAAGCATAAACGCAGTAGTGGCCACTTTATCTAACGAACTCAGCATGATACGTTCCGCTGAACACCTCATCTGCAGAGAACCCGCTTTGACTCTTTTTACAATAAAAGACTGGGTAAACAGTAATACGGATCACGGAGTAAAGAGACGACAAGTGACTTTTTTTATAATGAGCGATTAGGTGTTCACGTGAAAAAATTGCTGTTTAGCACGAGACCCGCGCACGGCAGTAAACGGTACTCTTCGCATCTTGGAACAGAGTTCAGATTGTATATCTGATGGTTTCTTTTTTATTAGGGAGTTTCGAACCTTCCTTTGAAACCTGTTCACCCACCAATGCAATGTATTTTAGTATCACTACGTATAAAAGATGAAATTTATGACACAAATTTTTGCTACTGCTTCGCGTTAGCGCCGTCGAAGCCTTTGTTTGGTTATAGCGCTCGCCGAAGCGGAAAGTGCGCAATATACTATCGGCAAAGGAATGGAGATTGTTGATATGCATTGACAGTGCTGCAGCGTAGTAAAGGCGGTGTGCTTTTGTAGGGTTTCATGAATAATTTTTGAGGCATACTTACAGTACCAGTATTCGAGGAAGTTCTTCGCACGCGACAATTCACAAATTATTCGTACCGAAAACTATTTTTGTTGATAAGCTCTTGTGGAATAATTTTTCGCTCCAGGAAGTGTCGTCCACAGCTGTCTTCCTCTTGCAATTGCGAAGTGTTTTTTTTTCTGTTCTAAATGCCTTTGTTATCCCTGATTGCCACGTACATGAGCCGCTTGCCGCAACACATTGCGTTCATCTCCTGTATATGACAGCTGCGCCTCTGAGAACAACCATTATGCGTAGAGTTCATAAAACAAAGTCGGTTTTTAGGAGCAGTATTTCAAAGAGCTGTGTTTAGGTAGTTTAATTCATCTAAGCTCTTTTAAGAAAAACAAAAAGGAGTGAACTGAAAATAAAATTGCGCTTTACCTATAAGTTATTTTTTTCCGGTTGCAACAAGCGTTTTAAGATGAAAGCCAAATCCCTCTACGAGGAGCTCTGAAGTGTTCTCTTTACGCGTATCACAACGGACCACGTCACGCTATCAGCGGGAGTGGTAGGTCTGCTGGCGTAAAGTTATAAGTATCCTCTAATTAAAGGCTATTCAATTTTAACGTATAACAAAATGCTCTCCAAAACACTAAAAAGACATGAATTTTTCGACATAGTTTTAAGTAGTGTCCTGTCTACAAGACCTGTGCCGCCACTTCTTCGGTTGTGACATTAGTTGTAGCGGCAGTTACACTTCTAGGCTCTCTTCGGGCAGTCCTAAAACAGGCGTCTTCCCTCCATCGTCATTTTTTTGTAATCTCGTTAAAGCCGCACCTCACATTGGATGAAGGGCTATACCACAGTATTTTTGTAGGCGACAATATACCTACAATTGTGTGTACGCCATTTGTTTTAGGTAAACTTTTATTGCCTAAATTACAGACGTTCTCGTTTTGTAACACAAAATTGCACTACCGAGAAAGGGTAATACAAACGAAGATTTTTTTTCTCTATCAATGCACAGGCTTCCGCTAACTTTGCGTCTCCATCGCTATTGAAACAAAGTTACTACCAGGGTAACACTTTTTTACAACTCAGCTGACAGTTCCGCACTTGCATGGTATTTTTAAGGCGATCAATGTTTATCTTTATGCAAAGAAGTAGACTTAATGCAAGATATTCAAGCAAGGTGATTAGAGAATAAAGATGAGGGGTTGTCGATTAAGTGGATTGATCTTTGTAAAAGTGTAGCGTTTAAGGCTTCTATTTTTTAGTGCTCCCTGAAGCTCGTATATTTTCACAAAAGGGGATTTTCAATGGGCGTGGGCACATGTCTCCTATTCCGAATCGCAGAAGGCCCGCCAGCCTTTACAGAGTCGATTTATGTGCGGAATGACTCGGGTGGAACGACGGAGGCAATATTTGCGGGTGTTAAAACTGGAATAAGACGCTCGCCGCCAATCATAATATTTGCAATACGTCATGTAACGGAGCATAAACAGAAAATTTCGCACAGGATAATCTGTTGTGGTGCAATTCACTTCCACATTCGTGCTTTGCATGTGACCGTGGTGGTTCCGTGACGAGTTAAATGCGCTGCCGGTGCCTGTCGGTCAGTGTGAGACACCGCTTCGGGGAACGAATCCGAGCTGTTAACTGTCGTTGCGATAATTAAAGAAGTCATATTTCTCGCAAGACGAACTTTATTTTTTGATATGATATGTTTTATTTCTCTCAAACAAAGTACACAAACAAAGTACACAATGAGAGAAGACCGAAGGGAAGAAGCTGCCATATGCAGCTTGAAGACCCCTTACGCCCCACTTAGCAGTTATGTGGGTAGAGCACAAACGCAACGCGACAATTTGAAAATTATACACAACTACAGAAATTCAAATCGGTAAAAACATTGTTATACAATTCTAAATATATACAAGTACACAATTCCACACATGTACCATTACACAATTCTAATGTCAAAGGCAAGAAAAATACAGCGAAAATAATACATCGTGACATTTCATTGTAAAATTGCTACTTAGATTAGCCTATTCGGTCGAAGGCTCAAGAAGATGCATCAATTCTATGAAAGTTGTAGAAAACATTCAAATATTAAAGTTATTACCATCGAGAATATTTAAGTATTTGGGTAGATTCCAACATAAAGACTGTGTGCGGTATTGGTGCGGCTTAGTGGTAGGATCTATGGATTAAAGTGACGTATAATATAAGTAGGTCCATGACGCACTAGTTTAAACATTGTTATCATGAAGGCATTGTTCATTGTTACAGCAGTTTTGTAAATGCAAAGAAGCCTATATGTATACAGGGTAGTTACTCTAAGAATATTATACTGCCTGGAGTATTCTTCTGTGTGAGCATTCCATGGTATAATAGCTATCAGCCTCATTGCTCTTTTTTGCGCAACAAGAAGTTGTCGTCGTTCCCCAAACCGTGTGGCAATAAGTGATCACAGGTACAATATATGCGTTGTAAATGAGCAGTTTAACTTGTGTGGGAAGTGTTAACCTATGTTCACATAACAAGCCATTTAATTTGTTCATTTTAGCTCTAACACTGTGAACCTGTATATCCCAATTCAGCGTCTCGGAGAATACGACACCGTGAGAGTTTATACTGGACGCGATGTCAATCTTGTCATTTCCCAAAAGCAAGTCGATGTCACCACTTACTGTTCTAGTTTTTGTTCTATATATCACAGCTTTCTTTTTATACGTATTAACCTTAAGACGATTTCTTTTGCACCAGCAACCAAAATATTCCAAAAATTGGTTGCCACAGAGTGATAACTCAGCTAGTGTGTCTCCTGTGGCAAGCATTGTAATATCATCAGCGTAAGCTACGAGATGAACTAGAAAAGGGATATCAAAAATATCATTTAGATATACCAGAAACAACAAAAGCCCCAAAATGCCGCCCTGTGGTACACCAGACGTGATCGACTCATCATCTGACAAGGTTTCATTAAAACACACAATTTGTCTACGGTACATTAGGTATGACTGTATTAAAGCAAGGCCTATTCCCCGAATACCATAGTGACTGAGCTTTTGAAATAAGACAGAGTGATCAATCAAGTCAAATGCCTTGGATAAATTTACGTATATGCCGACAGCAATGAGCTTTTCTTCAAATGCGTCAATTATAATTTCTTTTTGTTTCGTTAATGCCATTTGAGTGGATCTCTGCTTTCTAAATCCGAACTGGCAATCGGAAAGTACAGAATTGTTACTTAAAAAGTTAGATAACCTGCAATGAATAATTTTCTCTAGTGCTTCGGACCTGCCCAGCGAGCGCGGCTCCAGCACCACCATCGCGGGGATACTTTTCGCCGTTCCGAGTGGAGTGGCGCTACTTACGCCCTGTCGTTCCTCGCCGCCGCCGCCGCCGCGCCGCAGGCGCGGGTGAACACGCATTTGCAGACGCGCCGTGGAATATAAGTTGCGTCTGTCGTATGCAAAGCAGGAGGTTTCAAACATAAAAATACAGCTTATTCATTCTTCTAATTCGAGTTTTTCATTTGAAGGAGCACGATGGTGTATTGTTGCGTAGCCTTACTGTAGAACTGAAGACGTTAAGGGGACAAATGTTTCCTTTCACGAGTTTTCCGTCACGGAAGTTCGAGACAAATGGGTAAAGACAATCTCAAGGAAAGGTGACAAGGCCCTTCGTTTTATTTTTTTTGCTTCACAAATGTGTTTGATTGTTGTAATTACATATTTTATTGGCTCGACGGATCGCGACAGATTGAAGCCAGCACGCTTCGCTGAACATAATTATGGTATTTTATATGGTGGATTGTTCTGAAATAGTAACGAGCAGTGCATTTCTTCGTGGTGGAAGCCTTCAATGTTGAGTACTATATGACGAACGAATCGGTGTACAGCATGTAAACGGGATACACGCTGCTGGTAGCACGTGATTTTCGCGAAAGCATTGCGCGTGTCCAGCACGTGGCTTTCATATTTCGTTGCTGTCTTTGCTTTCGTCTTTCAAGGTACAAACAACCAGCTTTGCCAGCCAAAGGATCGCTCAAAGATCTGCAGCCTCAATTTTACTCCTGATGACTTTATAGCCGGCTGGAAAAGAAAAGAGAGAGAGAGAGAGAAAATATCTTTATTTTCCAGCAGAGGCTGATGTGTGGGCCTCGCTCCGTGGAAGGCGTCCCTAGTCCTGAATCCCTTGGATTCGGCTGGCTGTCCATGCTCGGGTCACCAACTTAACCTGGATATCCGGGTCCGGGCTGGCCAGGGAAGCCCTCCACTGCTCGAAGGTTGGGTTGTAAAGGGGGGTGGGGGGGGGGGCAAGTCTGGAGTTCATTGGCACTCCCATATAATGTGGTAGAGGGTGCCAGGCTGGGGTCAGTAAGCGCAGAGGGAAGGTTGTTGGGTGAGGAAGATGAGGTGGAGGCGGGTGGGATGTGGGTAGGTACTTGTCTGGAGACGCCACCAACTTGTAGCTTTCTATTTGGAGAGGCGCCGGTGTGGTGGTGGGAGGCTGCGGCGAGTTTGCTTGTAATGGGAGATAATATCTAGTGTAGCCGCTCAGTGGGTGGGGTTTATCTTGAGGGGGTAGACATTAGCCACCGTCGGCAATGGCTCGGTGTATGAAATCGCGAGCCGCGGCATGAGCCGCTTCATTGCCGGGGATGGCGGCGTGTCCAGGAGCCTAGACAATAAGACTGAAGGCTGAAGGAGTGCCTTCAGTCTTTGCTACATATCCGAGCTGTATGCTTCCTGCTGTGCCAAAAGTACGCAGGATTTTGAAACGCGCTGCTTCGCAAGAGAGCATTCAGAATCACAAAAAAAGGTGAGCCTGCCACGAATAAAAAAACACAGGTTCAGGTATATGTGCATTTTATTGCACTGTCTAGAAAAAAATGGCTCCAATCCACGCTGTGAAGGTGGTTGGAAGGCACAGCTTTAAACGATACCCACAACAATTGCAGAAGGCTTCGTCACTAGAATTCACACACGTGGCTCTACAAAGAGTGAAACGAGAGATTCTGTCAGCCGTTACCTGGAATTCGCGGGGACGGCGTCCCGACGCAGCAGCAGCGTCGGCCACGGCCGGGCTGGAGCGGCGCACGCCGCCGCTGTAACCCGGCCGTGCGTCGGCAGAAAACGGAGAAAAGCGTCCTTCGAAGGGTGAGACAGCGGAACCTCGCCATCCTGATGTGCTACCTCGGGGCTACACCACCGCGAGAAACAAGCGTAGACACCGAAACAATTCGGAATGGGAGCTTAGTGATTCCCATTTACACCAATTTAAACTAGTTAGTTTAGTAAGTTTGAGAATTGCAAGTAAGCTGAGGGAACTTTTATAATCGCTATTTATCAGGACCAGTTTCTCATTCCTGCTTTTGTGATACCTCTTAAACCACAATCGAATTGTTATTCATGAAGCAGTGCGCAAAAGGTAGCGTTTCTCTAGCGGCCAGATGTCTGTATGTAGTCTCTACATTTTGTTTTCCCGCCCTGAAAACCATTCTTTAACGTATGTCTGCCGTACGGGCACTTAATTCCGTCGGGTGCGGGTAACCCTGGAGGTTCTCTCGAAGCAAGTTAATCAAGGAGTGCGAAGGAAGCGCGCAATGGACGCGAAGCTGCGCCAAAACAGGCCCGTAACTGCCGTCGCTAAAGCAGACGATAAAGCCGTGCCACCGACGCTCCCGCCTGTGTAAGCAGGCACCTCCGCCGGAGAACGCTAGGTATATTCGTCGCGTCGCGCCATCTAAACTGTACTCCGTGAGTGAAACCCTCCCCCCATCCCTCTCCGCCACCGTGCCGTTGGGAGTTTGTTGTCCCGCACGCCACGAAAAAACGATTGGCTGGTAGAGGTAGAAAGGTTTTGCTTAAAACACCTGTTTATATTTATGAAACAAATGGACTCCATGGTTCTCAGTGAAGACCTTTTCCTGGCTGGAGAAACACGTCCAGACTAAGCGACACACTGAAAAAGACACAACAATCACCGCTGGAGCAACATGAATCTACGGTAGGCGACACTGTCTCCAATGTGCCTGGCCAGATACGGCGGTCACTCACTTGTCAAACCAATGTTACGAGCCGAAAGCTCAGTTCTTTGTTGGCAGCTAGGAAAACTATGCAAAGAAAATGCAGGAAAATGGCTGAAAAAATGGAAACTCTGAAAGCGCAAGCCGCAGATTTGAAAAAAAACAGGCTGCTGAGACGCGGGCGCTCTGTGAGCGTGCTAACGCAAGCATACTACAGGTAAGAAACATACGTAGAAATATTTTAAAATTTCATGCATGCTTTGAAATGATTTCAGGAGAGTGATGGTTTCAACTTTGTTTTCAGGAGAAACTTCAGCAGAACGACCCAAGGGCAATGTTTCTCAAAGAACAGCTTGACTGCCTTAGTGCGAAACATCATCGCTGGTCTGAGGACACAGTGCGACAGGCGATTCTCTTGCATGCAAAATCCCCGTGCTTGTATGATATCGTGCGATAATCGGGGTACCTGGCATTGCCAAGTCGTACCACATTGAAGAGGTGTGTAGGCTCCTTCAATGGGCAAGTAGTGTCTTCTCTGATACAGCAACGACTACATCAGGAGGCATCATCCTTGTCAACGCGGGTAAGTACTGCTTGACGGGAGTTAAATTTGCGATGTGACCGAATAAGGCGATCAGTCAGCCGGTGATCAAAGAAGATGAGGAAAATACAGTAATCCCTTGTTATAACGAACTCGCTTTACTCGAAATATTGCTTTATTCGAACTTTTTCAGGTTCCGAACCCAAAAACACATTCATTTTAGGCCGCCTTATTCGAGGGTGCCTCCGGTCAAAAGGTTGACGCGCATTCTCCGCGAAACCGCTGGACGAAAGTAGTAAGGACTTTGCTTTAAAGCATCAAACGTCTCGATTTTACCACCAAAAACCCCGCTCTCAAAAGGGACGTCAATATTCCAGACGAAGGATGACCTATTGCTTAACCCACACTAGGCCACTGATGGGCAGTGACAAACCCTCAGGTGTGCCCAAAATACATAGTCACATTACCCACACCTTGCATACGGAAACTCGGTGTTCCGCAAAACACCAATATAACATAAATAAAAACGTGCTCGAACGCCCGTCGTCGCTCTCGACGCTGCTTTCGGGCGGCTCGTCTTAAAGGGACACTGAAGTGATTTGTAAACATTGCGGGATTACTAGCGCAAATTGTAGTCGGGAGTCCATAGGCCATGTTTCGACCACTCTGAGCGCGTTTATGCGTATTTATTTAGTAGGAAAATCAATTCAAAAATGTTGTCCTCCTCTCTGAACCCTCGCCCATTTTCTGTGGCGTTTTCGTGTGACGTCAGGAGGAGATGAGCTGGCAATTGGCGGCGCTACTGCACGGCTCGCCGACCTTTCGCGACCGAGCCAGTCGGCCCAACGTTTAGTCCGTCGGCGACGACGGATCGTCGCAATTCACTCGATCAGTTAAAACTAAGCCACAACACGTTTGTGAATGAAAGAATGTGCCTTTCTTTACTTTGTTAGTTTGTACACTGCATCGAGCTCCGAGTCCGGGTCGCTCCACACAAGCGCTGCACAAGTGCACATGCGACGCTTCCCTGACTTTACCCTAGTAGGAAAATCTAATGCCACTTGAAGGCGGGGGAAGAGTCAGCGAAGTCAATATAGGTACTAACAAAATAAAATCAACTGAAACTTTTACCGCACAGCGCAAAACTAAAGAGCCGGAAGCACTTTTTTGCTCTGGGTGAACAAGCACAGCGGCCAGCAGCACGACCACACATCTGCGAACGCTTTTCCATCTAAAAAATGCAATTGCCTAGACGTGAGACATTATGGAAGTTTGGGGGACGCTTACTGCAGGAGCGCTATACAACAGAAACGTTTTTCTTCAAGCTTTATTCGCAAACGCTTCCAGTTAAAACATGGCGGCGAGACAAAGGAATGTCGATCCCTTGGTCAGACAATTGCCGGTTGTGCAACCAACCAGAAACTATTGACCACTATTTTGTGCTGTGCCGTGACGCGGTGTTTTTCTGGAACGTTTTGCAACGGACACTGGAAAAGGACATTGACATCACCCCATACACCATTCGCTTCTTGCTATTTGAGGACATTAATCGGGTGCCATATGACGTTTTTGTGCTCCTAGGTTTGTTTAGCTTGTAGAAGTGCCTCATGACTGATCGACATGCTGAACCCCTAGGCCGACCAAGTGCATTTTTCGGGAACAGGCGGCGTTGGTACGGAGCGTTTATGTTGCGCAGAGTGATCCACCAGAGTGGCTGCATCTTTTGGATGCGTGCGTTTGCTTGCCTGAGTTTTGAATTGGTTCCGACCTTTGTTAGACTGACGTGCTTACCCTTTGCTGTCTGTTAGTGTTTATATTGTGTGTCAATTGTCTTGGCTGACTTCTCTCTAAAATTTCTATATAGTAAAGAAAAAAAATAACGGTCGTAGCCCAATGGCTAAGACGACTGACACTAACTCTGTTTGGTCTACCAGACACAGGCTCGAATCCTGCTGGTGCCTGTGTAGTTTTTTGCGATTGTAAATGCTATGCACACAGACGCTGATGGACATTGTGCGGTGCTAAGGTGATCCGCACCCAAAACCGATGGCCTGTGTTTGTGGAGACGATGCTACCAGCTGCACTGGAAAACAAGCTTTTGAGCCACGACGGCTCAACGGAGAGTCATACGAGGGCAGTGGTTGAGCTCGTTCTGTAGAAGTTCAGCCGACCTTTTTTCACAAATTTTGCTGCGGAGAAAACGGCCAAGCGTGGCAAAGCGAAAAGGATTGCGGAAAAACCAGCCTCCCAAAAAGTGCTGAAAGTGTGACTACTTTGCTCTATTGTTCAAGTGAAGTGTACAGTTGTGAACGAAAACGAACTCTTAAAAAAAATGCCAAAGTAAAAATCATTCTGCAATACCATCGTTCATTAATGTTCTGAAAACCTGACTACAGTATGGCATTCTGTGCCTAAAGCGGGACATTGTGTATGTAAATAAAAATAGCCTGTAAATAAGGCTTAAAATGACATCGTTGTTGAGTTGGTAGTGTAGCAGGTCATTGTAGGCACTTCACATGTACTCGCAATAAACAATTTCCAATTTATTCGCAAAGGCGGGGCCAAATCATCGTCGCTTATTAATGCGTGTAAGACCGTAACTGGCATCTCGGTGCTTGAATTTTTATTTTGTTTTCCGAGCATAGAAAATTCCTCCGCAACCTTATAGCAAAATAACACTGCTACACTTCATGAGGAATTTCAACAGAAAGCTTCAATTTTGCTGTATTTAGTAGGACGAAAAAAGTTCCAGGGAAGCTTTTATTACCTACGTTTGGTTTACGCTATGAACTTCCCAGTGTACATCATATTCGGGAACAACCTCCCCTGTGAGTATGAACCTGTACACTTGGGTTAGCTAGCCAGTTGCGTTGTCGGCACGTGAGGTAATGTTATTCCTTTTTGTCATCACTTCATATGAGACCACGAAAACTAAATGCGTCGCGTGCACCGCTACGCATCTCACAACGGGAAAGCAAGTCAAGAGGCCCCGTGCGGCCTTAACACGCTTAATCAGAAAAAAAAAACATTCATTCAGGGATAGTCACCGTAAAACTGCTACTTATTCCTTCCGAATTACCGAAATTACTTATCTGAAGTGTGATTAAACACGAATTCCCGCGCCAGACGGCTGCTACTAGCGCTCGAGCACGCACTCCCAGCGCAGCCGCCGCTCGCCGCAACAGTGCGTAAAAGCGCCCATAGCGGCCGGGCGCGAAACGAGACCCGGCGCAGGAGCGCCGCTGGCTGGGCAGGTCCGTAGTAAAGTTGGTGATTTCTCGACGGGTAATACAACTATCCACCGTGACGGTGCAAATTACCATATAAAAACGGGTAAGCGAAACCCTTCCAACGATAGTAGGCAATACGCAGTGAGTTCGGCCGTTGTACGGCAGTGAACACTACGGAGAGAGAAGAAGGGAGTGTACGAGCAGAAAACACATCAGATCCGAACACCGAAGGGTAATCGCGTTGTCGTAATGTCGCAGTTTTGTCACAGCTTCCGCAGACTGCTTTATACGCTGTATTAACTGGTGAGGCACGCGTGCAGGCGGCAACCTTGTCAGTGCACCGTTACTGGTTACGTCCGGCTCCGCGGAAAGGAGGTACTTGTAAGTGCGAAGCTCATATGGTGTGTTCGACGCTCCAAACTCTACCCCACCGAGCGCAACGTAATGCCTCGACTTTAATGTGAGTGCGATTAATAGATTAATAACATTGATTGATTGTAGGGTTTAACGCGCCGACGCAACGCAGGCGATGAGGCGCGCCGTAGTGGAGGGCTGCGGATTGATTTTGACCACCTGGGGATATTTACCGAGCGCCAAAATCTCGTACACATCTCAAAATCTCGAATTATAACACCTATGTTGACACCATCATTGAAAATCGGGTTGAAACGGGGCGAACTACGCACGCGGTGCATTTTTTTCTGCGGCGTGCGGGCACAGTGGCACAAGCTGCGCCATGTACGCGTAGCGCTTCGGCCATGACCGTGGCCGTTTCCAGTGTTGCCAAGCGAAAACACTGACAGCTAAACTTTTCCGTGAATATCATCTACACGTTGTAAAATATTCTTGAAAGCTTTGTAAACCAAGCGATGAAGTATTTTTCAAACACTGATTTTTTTTTTGCACAAAGAATCTTATCCTCGTAGAGCGAGATTTTTTATTAATACCAGAGTATACAGCCATTGGCTTGCGAACAGGTGACATGTACAACAATTAGGGTACTTGTAGCCGCTTGCCAGTCATCCCCTAGTCATCAACCAGTCGTCAGCCAGTCATAAGACGGTCGTGTTCTTTTTGTAGCAGAATTCCTGCATGTATACAAATAGCGCTGATTAGACTTCTTTTCCGTAAGAAACTGTTTAGAAAATGGAAGGTCACTGTAAATGCCGCTCCGGAAATTACGATTGAGTGTTAAGCGACATCTTAATGTGATATCATCCCATGTTTGACGAATGTACCCTAAATATTGGGTCGTCACTTTTGCCAACGCGACTGAACTGCGTAATTTCCGGAAATACTGCTACAAGACTACCCACAATTTGACCAAAAAGCATGTCACACACATCATACGTAATGTCGCTGTGACTGCTAACCTACAGAGTAAATCTTGCTGCAGGGAATTACCCATATCTGTGGCAAGCGTCTACGAAGACACGACACATTGATGCTAAATGTTTAGCAAATGTTTAAAAAAGTACAGCTTAACACTATTCTACACGGGGAATCGGAAAATACGTTGTTGAAATTGCCTAAAACCAGCCGCCTGAAGATTTCTTTCTCTGGCATAAAGCTTCGCAGAAAACAAGCTGACCGAGTCTTGTAAATGGAGTGGTGAAACATACCGCCCGCACGCTAATTTGTGTAGAAGATTTGACAATACGTGAAACTTTACTGCAGTTGTGTACCTCGTTATTTCCTTTGTGTTGTCACTCTCTTTTGTTAGGTATACGACCTTTGAAAAAAATTAAAAGCTCTTTATTTCGTGTTCTATAGCTCACTAAACCCGACTTGTCACAAAATCGGAATCGCACAGGCAGTGCAGACCACACCACTTTGCCGGAACGATCGCCTCAATATTCCCGTGGATCAAAATGCAACCTTGCGCGAAGTGTGCACGCGCAATACCTCTGGTTTGGAAGCGATACCTCTGATTACGTTCCTCTGATTATAACGCTGTGGGAGAGGTGTTGACCACCTCCTTTGGTCAAGCAGGGTAACGCTGCCTAGTGCATGCCCCACAGCACCTGTACATCGCTACTCGCTCCCAAAAGAATAAATTTGGCCTAAGGTCTGCAGGTGCGAGTAAGAAAGATGGGACGAGAACAAGACAAAAATCTTCGTTTGTTCACTTTGCTTTCCGTTGTCTGTCTGCAGGGTATAATACGAATGTCAAAAACTGGGGAGTTAAAAACACCTGATTTGATAGGTCTCTGGTGCGAGTTAATTGGTTCGTGCCCTTTAATTTAAGAACTACGAATGGCACAGACATTAAGGTTGTCGATGCTAGGTGCGGGTCAGGCTACAGTGCACAGCATAAAGCTGGCACAACGTTGTTTTATTCGACAGTCGCCTTGTGTAAAAACACAAAAAATATTGTTAGCGAACAAGAAAGCGCGAGTATCTCACAAGAAGAAGTGAACAAGTGCGTGGGCTGTACGCAGGCCTGGCGACGCAGTACAAGGGACATGGTCGAGCACAGGTTGCACAGGAACTGGGACTGGTTGGCACGTTCCTTGTACACCTGATGATGTTCAGGCCGAAACAGTGCGATCGGAGGCGAAAATGGGGATGAAGCCGCAACCTTTACCAAATGAGGCTAAACACGGGCAAAGCAAATGCAACAACTTTTTCTTCCGCCACGACAACCAAAGCAATGTCAATGTTGTGCACGCTCCATCGTTCTCGGTGAGTAGTGACGAAGGCTCTATGCGTCATTGTCTGATGTCCACATATTTGAAGACAAAGACAAAGAAACAAGTATTCCTGCAGTTTTTCACTAGCACCGGCAAAAAATGTATTGTTAGAATACCTGCCAGCGAGTCTGGTTGGTGTACGTTCATGATAGAAAATCCCTACTGAAACAAAGGACCACTGGAAACAAAAGAAGAAGCACTGCTGGAACTAAAAATTATTTATAACCCACTAATATTTACCAGGAGCGAAAGCCCGTGACATCTAGAAAAGATCGCCGCTCTTCGTAGTTGAATTCCGCAAGTAACTTGAATACCGAGAAACAGGAAATTACCATATGGCGTGTCCTAAAATAGCTAAAAAGATATGATCAATCCCGACACAAAAAACAAGCAGTCGGTGTAAGATAGAAGTACAGACGGCTGACCAGCACAGCTATTCCCTCCCGTTCTAGGTTCGTAAGAAACCATATTCGCGGTTGTAAACCGCATTGCGTTGAACGTCAATAATAGCTGCGCGTTCCTGTTTATGTCGGCGCGTGCGCACTTCGCAATTCATTGCTAAATGCAAGTGCAGGCCCCCTTCACGGAGCCTTCATATTAGCGAAGCCGAATTCTGAGGCATAGGTCCGTCCTCTGTTTTTTTTTTTTTTACCGGCGATAGGACCATTGTTTTAACAATTTGGTGCCATATACGGATTTCTCGTCATGTTTTATGCGCCAGCGTTTTCTGTTTGTGCCTTCCTTTTTTTCAATGATATGCACTACTGGGCGTATTTTGGCCAATTTGTGAGCTAGGTACTCTAAACACAGCTCATACCGTGGCGCTGGTATCTTTCAGTCGACTGCATAAAATACGTTCTCAACAGTGTTTGATTTAAGTGGGGTAAGGAATACGTTGATCGGCTGTGCCCGTCAGCCATGGACCTGTACTGCTATGGGGCCCCCAGTTTGCGCAATTGGGTGGGATTAGTATTGTTTTTTGGACTGCTTGTTTCACGTGTCCTGCGATAGTTCGCTTTTCCGTGCATGAGGTAGCAGGCGAAAATCTCATTTTAGTTAGGGGCGGCCTTTGTTATTACACCAGCTTTTGTTCCTTGCGTATATCATAACGTTTTCCTGAATAAACGTAAGAGTTTCCAGAAGCGCTTGTCCTTCCTAACTGAGTACTCGCTTTTGTAGACCTCGTCCTATTGAGCACGTATTCCAGCTGAGATACAAATGGTACGTACTGTTCAGCGATTTTCAGATCATGCTCGACTCTTCCTTTTTCCTGCGTGCGGCTTCTGAAAAAAAGAAAAGAAACACGTATTTCTATTTCCAAATAGTAATATTTGGAAAGACGTCGCACTAATTTTGAATTCGGGCCACTTTAACCATACGCTAGATGTCAAAGGTATATTTCATGCAGTCCAATCACAAAAATTCTGCTATAAATAGTTATTTCATTCTCAAACTAACCCAAGCAGTGGGAATTTGGTCTTGCCGCTTACAATGCCTACGGAAGCACTTGAGAATAAGTGGTAACAAGAGAGATTGATGCTGCTACTTGGTGTTTCGAACACCTTCCTCAGGTCTCATCTGATAGCGTGGAAGTCAATTCTCAGGAATCCGTGCATTAAAACTACTTACTGACAAAATTGCCATCTGCGTCCTTAACGTACATATTAAATAAATATTTCAGCGGCTTAAGAGCCAAAAATACTTTAAATGAAGAGTTGAGAAATCTTTTTTTTGTATGTTAGAATTTCCAGTTTTTAGTAAAGCGCCAGATATAAACCATCGACTCGCGCGGCATAACATTCAACCATAGTTTGCTACTGGGCATTTCCACACTTCATTACGCGCGCACATCCGCCCTTGTAGCAGTATGTGCAGCTGGTTCAAATTTTGCATCGCACAGGTATTTTTGATATTTCGTCCACGCACAATATTCCTGCTTGAAGAATCTATGGCGCAACTTCGTTATACTGCATTCTTTTCGGGCTTGCAATTTGTGTTTTCAGCTGCTTTTCTGAAAACCTGATTACTTTATCTTGAGTACTTGTTATTGAATATTTTACAGCAAAGAAGATTACATTATGACCTTGTTTTATCTTGAACGTAGTTGTGCACAGCTATCTTATCCTCCACTGCGCGTTCGCTTGATCCAACTGGCCTGGGGATCAGGTTTGATGAGAGGGAAGTTGAAATTGCTGGTAAGCCACGCGGAATATGTGAGAGTGACGGAAAATGTCGATTAATTGCATGTTTGTAGGAACAACCACCCTAAGGAGAAGTACAGATTAAGCAGAATCCGAAATGCCTGAATTCTAATCTTTTGTCAGCGGGCGTAATCATGTTTGGTTGTTTTTTTTAAGGGTTTTTTTTTCTTTTCAATTTACTTAGGAACACAATTTCACTTCAGTTTGGTTCATACATTAAAGTTACCTTGTGTCATCACTGAGTTCGCAAAAATATACAGAGGGTCCCAACTATCATGCACGAAGATTCCAAAGAGCAATGGCATTAGTCAAAGAATACCTAGGGCGTAAAGCTTCCTGTAGAGTCGAGTATTGGCCAGTATTCTTTTCCTCTAAGGAGATATAATTAGGTAAGTGTAAATAATTACTTAACTCAAGGAATGATGTATCAATCAATAAAGTGGGAATAAGGCACTTGTAGGCATCTACAAGGGACCTCTAACTCCGGTACTTTCAGAGACGTACTAATGGCGTACTCCTTTTTTTCTAACTCAAAAATAAAGACTGCGAAATATGAAAATACCACGTCACGGCGCTCCCACCCGAATCATAAAGAAGCGCCCTCAAATAAGCGGATTGAAAGCAGCTGCTTTGCCTGTCGCACGCCCGAATTGACACCGCATCACCTTGATAATGGCATGGAAGGAGGAGCAACAGCCAGTTTCCAGAGCTCTGATGGCATAAAAAGCACGAACCTCGGACGCGATTTCTTCTTTATGCCTTTCCTTTTTTTATTCTGGCTAACCCAGAAGGATTTATTGATTGATTGATTGATTGATTGATTGATTGATTGATTGATTGATGATTGATTGATTGATTGATTGATTGATTGATTGATTGATTGATTGATTGATTGATTGATTGATTGATTGATTGATTGATTGATTGTAGGGTTTAACACGCCGACGCAATGTAGGTGATGAGGCGCGCTGTAGTGGAGGGCTCCACATTTATTTTGACGACCTGGGGGTGTTTATCCAGAAGTAGCCTGTTCGAATGCACTGCTTTATGGTGCCGGTGGGAGCGACGTAATGTGGCGTTTTTCATATTTCGCCGGGTTCCTTTCTCAGTCTGGAAAAATGAGTACGCAATTAGTTCGTCGATAAAAATACCCCGATTAAATTAACTTGGGGATACCTACAAGTGCTGATTGCCATTCGATGATTTGGAAAGTATTTCTCGGTTCGGGTAATAAATTACAATCTGCTAATAAATCAGGCTGACGAAAAAATTACATGCCTGTACTCCAGTGTGCTGGAAACGTTATCCGCTAGGTTTTCCTCGAGTAACGCCAATGCTCTTTTTTTAGTGTCAATGCAATATAGTTTGGACACCTTGTATAATAACCGGATTGGTATAGGGTACTAGACGTGTTTGCATTTTAACATGTCGGCTGAAAATCGAGCGTTGCTGAGTTTAACTGGAGGTCCACGTTGCGTAATACACCCTGTATAATAACGTATTCACTTTTCTCGCTCTTAAAATAGAAGATATATGCGTCGGCACTAGACAGCGCGACGTGTCATAACAAGAATGTGCTTACCAGGACACATGACTTCGCAGAAGGCGACAGCAAATCATTTAGACAGGTCTGCAACATGTTAAAGTTTTTAACTCTTTCAACTGCTCACACAGTACCTCTGAATTAATGACTTCTTTTCCATATTTATTTAGAGAGAGAGAGAGAGAGAGAGTGTGTGTGTAAGAGAGAGAGAGAGAGACAGAAAGCCTTTAATGAAAGCGAAAGAGGTCAGCCCCATTAACAGTTGGGCTTCCACTCCAGATGGGGGTGAATACTCTGAGATAAAAGGGGGAAACAACGAGAGGGCAGGAACACAAATATAAAAATGGGAAGGGGAGGTGTACACATAAATTACTGTGTTCAGAGGTGTCACAGGACGTCTTCCAGCCCTGTTTTCTCAAGAAAAGTATTAAAATTTTGAGCCAGCTTGGCCGTGCTTACTGCGGTGAAGATAACGATTAGGTAAAGTTAACAAATAAGGATTTCTCGCGGAGTCTTCCAGCGGAAATGCTTTGGAACTGAGTTATAGTAATACTGCTGACCACATCAGAAACCACAGTTGTTTCCAAAAGAACTTCTTTTCTCTGATTCCTGGCTCAGACCACGAAGTAAACTAACACTGTAAATTGGTTACCGAGCACTAACCGTAAAGCACCTATTTCTCCATTTGACGCGAAATATAGACAAGCTGCTGAGGAAAATTACTGTCGGGCGCTTTCACTGCACGATAAATTTGTAGCCTAAGGAGAAGAACATGTTTAGGTATGAATGAGTTAGAACAAATACGCCACGCCTAATGTTTAAAGGGGCACCCTGAAGAAATTGAGGGTATTTTGTAAGAAAGACAACCAATATGCCGTAAGTATTCTGGAATACATATTAGCCAGGAATTACTCCTGACAACCGGACGCCGTCATAACCCCTCACGTCTCCCTCAAGTAATAGTTCGAAACTAAGAAAAACAGCGCAAACGACGGGACGAAGAAAGGTAAGACTAAACACAGGCGCTGACGAACAACTGAGCGCTTTATTGCAGCAGAAAACATATATGTAGACAAAGGAAAACAACAGAGGACCGATAATGACCTAGGAGATATCATATCGGGAAAAAACACAATATCTCGTAAACCTGAACCGCCACGTGCCGATACACGGCACGTCCACGGTCCTCTGTTGTTTTCCTTTGTCTATATGTTTTCTGCTGCAATAAAGCGCTCAGTTGTTCGTCAGCGCCTGTGTTTAGTCTTACCTTTCTTCGTCCCGTCGTTGCGCTGTTTTTCTTAGTTTAACAATGTACCAACTGGCCCGTCAGCATACCCTTCTGGAATAGTTCGAAAATCGCTATAGGCGTAATTTCCGGCAAACAAATCAAGATGGGTTCTAAGCAAGAACAAATAGCCGCAAACGTGTTGTGACAAATACAAAAAGTTCATATTGGTTGCCTCCGAAAGTTTCAACGAATGGGCAACGTAGAATATATCACGGCGCGTCATCTATTAATTCCTTTCTTGCCCACTCACAATAAAATTATAGGTGAGGTGGTGGGGTCTGCTACTGTCGTACCAAAATTAACCTTCCTAGGTCCTGTTTCAGACTGGTCCAGACACGTTGCAGACACGTTCCTGGATAAAGCCTAATTGATGCACGTACACTGCTGCGTGGTCGGTTGTGCCGTGCCGCTGTGGTATCCCATGAACATTTTGTCTACAACAAAACACGTAAACCACGACTTCTTGGTCTCGCAACATCATCACTGAAATCGCCAACGACGACTAGCGCAATAGCGCCATCAGAATATACTGATCGTCCCTAACGACGGACGGACAGACACACAGGCAAGCAGGTAGGCCGAGTTTTGCGGGTTTAATTAGCCCAATAAACACTATCGCCCTTTAAAAACCCAGAGGACATTAAGTACTTCAGCCACCTGTAAATACAAAAGCAGGAATGTTATGCGCAGCGAGTGTTGCATTTTAGTTTCGGTTCTGCGAATCTGCGGTGTAACAGTTTCAACGGCCACTTTTCGCTATACCCTGCTTACTCGTGCGAAGAGTGATGCGGCACTCACGACTGTAGTGCCGCTGGGTGAAGCAGGTGTAATGTTTTGGGGGCCATTTATTTTTCCTACTTGTCTTCCACTCAAGACAACGCTGAAGGACATTTATTGGCCATTACACTTGTGCGGCTATCAGCTCTTGCTCGTGTATTGCTTAACATTAGGTAGCCCTAAGCGGCTATCATCTCTTGCCCGTGTATTGCTTAACATTAGGTAGCCCTAACGCTGTGCCTAACGATGTGCTAGCAACCGTCAAACATATTAAACGTGTACCGGTGGGTACCTGTTGACGTTGTCAGACCTCAAAGCATACCGTGGGCTCATGTCAGAAAATGTCTGAGGTGTCGTTGGACAATACACCTCTCCCGGTATCGGGTTAAACAGTAGTCACCCTAACGTTGAGCCAAACGACTTGCGTACGAACTCTAAACAAAATACATCAAAGTGCGGGTAGTTAACATCGTTAAACCATTAAGCGTTATGTTAGGCATAGTGTCGAGAAATATGCAAAAAGCACTTGGCCAATATAATTATCAAGGTATTCACCGTAGCGTTTGTTTGCCGTAGCCCTAAATTTCATCTTAACAAATAGAAATGGAACCTCAAACTCATTGCACGCGAACCTGGGGATACTTGGTAACACCATTAGACGTGAAAGCTCAACTTTAGGTCTTAAAGGGACACTGAAGTAATCTGGAAACATTGCGGGATTACTTGCGCAAATCGTAGCCCGGAGTCCATAGGCCATCTTTCGACCACTCTGAGTGCGTTTACCCGAATTTATTTAGTGCAAAAATCAATTGGAAAATGATGTCCTCCTCTCTGCATCTTCGCCAACTTTTTTTCGTGTGACGTCAGGAGGAAATGACTTGGCTTGACTACGCTACTGCACGGTTCGCCGACCTTCCGGCAGACTCAGTCGGCCCAGCGTTTATTCCGCTGGCCGCCGACGAGTCGTCGCAATTGGTTCGCTCAGTTGAAACTAAGCAACGACACGTTTGTGAATGGAAGAATGTGCGTTTGTTTAGTTTGTTAGATTGTACACTGTATCAAGCTCCAAGTTCAGGTCGCTCCACACAGGCGCTGCGCAAGCGCACATGCGACGCTTCGCTGACTGGTGCGCTAGTAGAAAAATCTAAGGCCACTAGAAGGCGGGAGAAGTCAGCGAAGCCAATATAGATACTAAGGAAATAAAATCATCTCACTGAAACTTTTACCGTACTGCGTAAAACTAAGGAGCAGGAAGCACTATTTTGCGCTGCGTGAACAAGCAAAGCGGTCAGCAGCACGACTAAGCATCTGCGAACGCTTTTCGTCCAAGAAATGCAATTGCTAGACGTGAGATATTGTGGAAATTTGGGGGACCCTTACTGCACTTGCGCTATACAAGAAAGGGTCACCTAAGCTGTTTGAAATGCTAAAACTAAATAAAACTGTAAACTGGTTATACATTATATACCTCATATTGCCAAACCCGGCACCGCTGGCAGTGGCCGGGTGGTCTGGAGCACTAGGCAAAGTGATTTTGCAAGTTGCAAGTTCGAATCCCCAGGATGCTTTTTTTTTTTTTTGTAAGTCGATTTTTTTGTTTTCGGCCGATGTTTTCTATACTGAGTTCACCATTTTTGGGCCGCAACATTCACTGCTCCACGAACGCGTTCGCAGAACGCGCGCAGACTGACCCTGACGCGCTAGCGAGTTCTCGTTGGCGTGCTGTTGCCATAAGCACCGGCTGCGTGCGGGCAGTGGGCACAGGCCAGAATATGCAGACCCTTGGCATGGGGCAAACACGCTTTTTACGATGCAGGCAAGAGTGAAGCAAGCTCCGAGTTTGCGGCAAAAGCGCATTGCTTTTGAGCGTCTGCGGTGACGCGGAGGGCGTTCATCCACTGCGTAGGCCTCGGGTAGTGATTGCTACGATTCCAAGCCGTCCTGGGAGGCTTAGCTTAGGCATTTCACAGCCGACATCATGGAAGAAGCGCGGTATGCCGATTACTGATATATCGAGAATGCACACCAACGATAACGTCAGATGTCAAACATGTTGTTTTAAAGAACCGAAACCGAAACTTGTTTGAATGGTAATCTTGGACATCCTCCAGTAACGGTGAACCTCCTCCCGTCGTCGCGTCGCTTAGTTGCTGCGGCCGCCGCAGACCGCGCATGGTAGTTTTTCTTCGTTTGGGCTTTATAAAATAATTACTGATTTATCAATCGAATAAACGATGAAAAGTGTGTTAATTTGAACCAGTTTCCGCAGTGCAAGCAAAACAGAGAGCTAGAAAAATTCACTTCAGTGTCCCTTTAACGCCTAAATAATTCCGGAGAAAACTTGGTGCCGTACAATGATGCGGGTATTTGTAACGGGTCGCCGTCAACTGCAGCTCTAGGCCCCTTTTGGCTCTGCCCCTGATGCGGCTCGCTAGCCTTTCAGCTCAGTGGGTCATTTACAGCTTTTGCAATAAATACGTGAATATTTATTCAACTGCGAACCAGAGAACCTGGTTACTAGCCTGAGGCGGAACTTGTACACCAGGGAGCCGATCCTGTTTTTCGAGTTAGCAGAGAGGCAATAATAGTACAGCCAGGCGCCCCTACACGGAGCATATGATATCGAGCTGGGAAATCCCCCTTGCTTGGGGCTGGAGCGTTCATGCTCTTGTACCGGCCTGGCTTTTGGCGGCTCGGCAGTACGGGGCTACACTCGTTCATTCATATGCAGCAAACAAAGCAACGTTGGTGACATTTATATGTACTTATATACATCCTGGCTGACGACTTACCACAGTACGTATAAATCGACGTCCCTGAAAAGGCAGAGCGGCACCGTCCAAAATGGTTAGTAAAAAAGCGAAAAAACCGCGATAATTCCTTTTTCTTAGAATGGGACGTCACATTGAGGTTTTTTCCTAGAAATTGCTTTCAGAGAAACGTATTGGTGGTACTTAAAACCGCGTGCAGAAGCAATGCACAAGCAATTCACGGAAAAAACAGATTATAACGGTAGGAAAACCAAAAGCAGAATATTACGTGCGAGAATTACTTTCTATGTATGCAATTGTGACTACATACGTCGTGCATCGGCAAGTTAACATGTTCCCATCGATGCGTTTGTAGATTATTCTTTTTGAGCTAGTGTGTATCCTGTAAAGTCAAAACGTAGTGACGCTTTGCCCCCTAAAAGTATTAATACAAGCAGAGGCAAGCCTCAAGTCTGTGCCATCACCATTCCTAGCCATGTCGTTGCAGAGTACCACCCTTATTTAGGCTGCACTCAAAAGGCCTCTCCAAGGCAGCACTGGACTTACCGTCATCGCCACAGCTTCCTGGTCAATATACGAACAGTCATTCAAGAGTCGTGACACCTAAACGAAAGAAAAAGCTTTGTGAGCACGAGGTTCCAAAAATTAAGTTGTTTCACAATTTCTGTCAGAGCCAGCTCGTAAAATCCAGGTAATCCTGCTTGTGTTGCAACCGCAGGGCACAGACATCAGCTGAGGGGTTCTGCTCCACATGTTGAGGTGATAACAGTGACGTTCAAAAAGAATATGTGTGACAGCATTGATGCTACAGCCACTGAAATTTGTCGTGTCATTTACATGAGTCCTCGGTCGAGAAGCATACACCTTTCTAGTAAAACACAAGTGTTTTAAAATTGTCCACTAGAACATGAATTATACGCACACGTCACACCACAGATATAGACGAATCAAGGAAAACGCGGATTCAGAAACAGGTAGGTGGCAATAAGTCACAACTTCTTGAACCGCGCTGTTTTAAAACCGAACAAGGAAAAATCACACAGGACGAGACGAAGCGCGATTTTAATTTCGCGCGTCGTCTCGTCCTGTGTGCTTTTTCATTGTCCTGTTTTAAAATAGCGCGGTTCAAGAAGACGAACAACCAACTAGCCCCCATTTTAGCCTTGCTTACAATAAGTCACAAGCATACGATAAAGTGGGAGTAGAGAACCGCGTGGTATCGAAGATGCATCGACATTAAGAAAGCGTGGGGGCGAGTAGAAGCAACATGCAGGTATTTATGCAATCTGAAACCAGGTAGTTCAAAACTTGTAGAAAATTGGACATCGGAGTGAACATTTTTTAAATATTTACTGTTTAAAAAATTCAGTAGCTTCAGACAAAGGGACGATGCTGCGCTGACGTTATCGCGTTCATACGATCAATTTAGGAAACCCCGAAGGGAAGAGTTAGGAGTAAACGTCTAAAAGGCGGTATCTACAAGGCGTCATTACTGTAGATTTGGTTGTCCTATATAGCTACCAAACACCTCCAAGCAAAACTTCGGGATCTCCATCAATATACTTTATTAGTGGGCTTAAAATCATGTGAGCATTTATCAAAATAGACGTGCTACTCCAGACAATGAGGCAATGTATTCTACTTTTCGTGCAATGATAGAAAAGGTGGGCGATTATAACAATCTAGACAGAAGGTAAACATTGACGCTATCCATGACCCAAAACTCAAGAATAGCATTTGTTTATCTTGAAATACGTACACTCTGGAAGCAATTTAATTAAAGCATCGGGCGTTATTTCAGCCACAAAGAATAGCCACACACAACCAAATACCTCTTTAGATCTACCTTATCATTCAAAAAGTTGCGGTATTGCTCATAACCTTGTAAGAGAATTTGGACCACCCATAGACTCGAACGGCTGTTCGTAGTAGTGACTAAAGTCTTGCCAGCTACGCTTGTTTTCTTTCAATTCTCGGAGTATTGTAAATAAATTAGATAAACTTGAAGATTTGTTGCTGCTATATAACCCACATATTTGCGTCATCACAGAAACTTGGTTAAACGAGTTTATTCGGGATGATGAAAGTTGTGTCGCCGGAATATCAGTTGCGCAGACTGGACAGAGGCTCCCGTGGTGGTGGCGCAGCTGTCGTGGCACGAAAACGTGTTGAGTACACGTTCTTGACCAATTTTGATAACCATGAAAGCTTGTTCTTGATAGTTGCGACTTTGGGCATTACGTTCGTTCTTGGCGCAGTTTATCGCCCTCCCAAGTACGACTCCTCATACCTGAGCCAATTGTACGATCACGTAATAAAATATCAGCAAAAGAATGTAATGTTAACCCGTGACTTTAATTCGCCTTTTATCGATTGGCAGAAACTTAACTATGGCTGTTCAACCTACGGAGACACCATATTGGACGTAAAGCTTTCTCTGTACCTAAAACAAGTAGTGACAGTACACAAGCGAAAATTCGGTTCTAGATCTTTCGTTTCTCAGTGAATTTTTTAGAAGTGGAACTGTTAGTTGAGAAGGGTATTTTATATCATAAGTTAACTTTTTACTTATTGAACAACAGTACTGTTGAAAGGAAAAATACTTCTGCAATGAAATTTATCAAAGCCTATGCTCGTGCGGATGATGGGCAATAATGGGCAACCTGGATGCTAACCTTTACGGGCCTAAAGTAATGTTGCGACTGGATAGCATCTTTTTATAATGTTATTCAGCATTGCATCGAAAACTTTCTGCCAACAAAAACGTTCCGCCAGCGTAGTCAAAACCCGTGGATTACCAGAGAGATAATCCAAACTAAATGCAAAATCAAGCGGTTGAGGAAGAAACGTAAAACAGAATCGGAGCAGCTTGGAACCCGTAAGGACGCTTTGCTAACAGAGGTTAGAGAAGCAAGGAAAGTATTTTTCAACAATACTCTTCCAGAGTTTATAATAAACGATCCATCTAAATTATGGCGCTACTTTGGTAACAGTAAAACTGAAGTGTCCAAATTTAATTTTGAGGGTGTTGTTTGAACTGATGCTTTTAGCATAGCGGAAAACTTTAATCGGTACTTTCACAGTGTTCTTCTGGACGTGAAGAATATGAGCCCCGAACCCAGCGCATCGGATCATCCCACAGGTCATTCTTATAACGGGAGACGGAGTTTTGGCGATGATTTTAAGCATTGATATTCGGAAAGTCGCTGGACAGGACGACCTCCCAAACCAGCTTTTGAGGCGATACACCGAACAACTTTCTTGGTTTTTAACGGAATTATTTAATTTGTCGCTGGCTACGGTTGAAATTTCAGATGAATGGCGTAACGCACGTGTAGTTCCGATACATAAGAAGGGCGGCCGGCTTCTGCCTGATAACTACCGCCCGGTTTCAATGACCAGCCAATGCTGCCAGATGTTAGAGCATGTGATTGCTAACTGCATGCGGGATTTCTTGTTCAACATAACAATTTACAGTCAAGGTATGTCAACTGGCTAATATCAACGTTACATGACTTGACACGGCTGGCCTGCCTCGACAAGGTACCGCATGGCAAATTGTTATACAATTTGGAGAGCATTGGTCTTCCTCCCGGTCTTCAATTTGTACAAGTGCGAAATGTTTCTTCTAGTATGCTTCCTGCGTGGTCCCACAGGGCACTGTATTAGGACCTTTATTGAGCATGACTTGTTCGGTGTTCTTGACAGGCGGGCTGGCCAAGTGGATGGTTTGTTTTATGGATTTTTGCAGAGGCCTTCGACAAGGTACCGCATGGCAAATTGTTATACAGTTTGGAGAGCATTGGTCTTCCTCCCTGTTTTATTAGGTGGATTTCCGCATATCTTAAAAACAGAAACAATTTTTACAAGTGCGAAATGTTTCTTCTAGTATGCTTCCTGTCACCTCCGTGGTCCCACAGGGCACTGTATTAGGACCTTTATTGTTTTAATTTATATTAATGTTTTATCAGAAGTGATACAACATGATGTTTCAATAAGATTATTTGCCGATGACTGTGATGCTTTTCCAAAAAATAGCGACCGAAAACGACCATGATTCTCTACACGCAACTGTTGTGGCAATTCATGACTGCTGTGTGGAGTGGGGAATGGCGCTGAATACCGAAAAAATTGCCCTTCTGCGTGTAACAAGAAAACAATTCCCGAGTGTTTTAACTTACCATCTTAACGGCAGCACTATTAAAGAGGTTGATAAATATAAATACCTAGGGGTAGCACTTACCAGTAATCTATCGTGGGGGTGCACATTTCAGAAATCTGCGCGTCAGCTTTTCAAAAATTATGTTTTCTTAAGAGGAAACCTAAAAATGCCACCTCAAGTGTTCGGCTTTTAGCGTACAATTCGTGTGTGAGGTCGAAGTTAGAATACGCGTCGGCACATGGGACCCACATGTTAAGAAAGATACATTAAAACGAACGAGGACCGAGGAAGGCCGTGAGATTTATTTTTGGCAAATACAAAAGGACACATTCGCTATCACCGATTATGAAGAACAGTAATATTACTACACTGTAAACACGCAGGAAAACAAACAGACTGCTTTTACTTCGCAAGTTTCTTCCAAGAAAAATTGCTTTAAATAAGACAAATCTTGTCCAACATGCTATGACAAGAAAAACAAGGCACACTGCTGAACACGCCCTAACCCCTATGTTTTCAAAGACTAATTCATATGAGCATAGCTTCTTTGCAAGAACGGTGAGTGAATGGAATGACTTGCCACCAAATGTTGTCAATACCAACAATTTTTTGTAAGAGTTGGAACGCTTCTTTTGTGCTCTGTAGAAACTGTAGTTGTGTTGGTCCTTGCTCTTTTGTGGTTATTAAGGTGCTATTACATTTTATGCTGTTTCTTTTCTTCCGTTTTATTTGTAGGTTTACTTAGGCTGTGGTTTGTGCGTATTTTGTTCTGCATTTTATTAAGTTTACGGTCTTACGGTCTCAGTGTTGATTCTATTACCTGTTTTTGTTTTGGCATTATCTCTGCCCATTGCGCTAACGTAGCCCACAGTGATCCTTTTTGGATTACGGTAATACTGTTTATACTTGTTTATAAAATGCCCCTCCTGCCAGGGCCAAAGAATTGGCCTGCAGTAATCCTAGATAAATAAATAAATAAATAAATAAATAAATAAATAAATAAATAAATAAATAAATAAATAAATAAATAGCAGGTATTAAATGCAGAGAAAGCTGTCGTCAATCATAAGAGCAGAAACTTCAGCGGACGACGTCCTTGTCGTGATTAAGGGAAACAACTTTGCTGAATAAAACATGCTAGCCCCGTAACAGACAACTGAGCGGCCACCGAAGAAACGAAATCCTGGTTAGAGACAAGATAAGTAAAAGCGAACTGGAAATCTTGCGGAATAATTCAAAGAGACAAATTTTAGGCAACAATAAATTTCCATAGGAAACTACCAAACGTCGCTAATCTAGAGGTGTGGACCTCGTCCTAAGGATGATATCCTTGACAATGAACTGGCGATCACTTCACGTTTTAGTGATGCATTTGATTATAAAATCCTGCAGACCCGCTACCACCAATCATTTATCTGCCCAAATACAATCACCTAGCGTCACCATGCTGGTCTCATCGCGGCAGCCGAACACGGTGTCACAGACAAGCTTCCTTGTATGGACGACTGAGCCCACCAGTGCGACGACATCATGAAACTGAATGATATCTTCTGTTAGCTCACTGGCATGGCCAACGTTTCACGCCGGAACTGTAAACCAGGCAACACCACCTGTACTGTTTTCGAGGCCAGCTTACGGATTATCTTGCCGTCATGCGTCGCTCAAGCTTAGCGGAGACCAGCGTTTAGGGGAACGTGTAGAGCAGACGAGTTAGGAATTGTGCACTAGATTCAAGCTCTCACCGACATTTTCAAGCGCGTTGGCCGTACTCTGCGAAACATGTAGTCAAGGGTACTGACGTAAACGCATTTGACATGCGCCATGCAAAGTATCCGCGCACCATTGTGACGTCATAAACCTGTGTCGAAATTACGACGAGCTGCGCAAACAACGGACTTGCACTCCAACACGTTAATTCCAGAATACTAACTTGCGGGTCAGGCTTTGTCACCCAGTTCAGCGTCTTCGTGGAATTCATTTGTGCCGAGTAATAAAAACAACTACACATCGGCAGCCAGGAAAGAAGACGAACCCGCAGCGCACGACACCACCGCAACTGGCGCCCTTAGACCACGCAGAAAACGACGGCAGGGCCGTAACTTCATGCAACGCCCACGGAAGAGGCCTCTTAGCTATTCCGAGACCTTGCGGCGCCGCCAGACGCTACTGTTCACATCTACAAGTGTGTGGTTTAGCGGGTTCCGATTTCGGACTCCCTCTGTCGGGAACCTTACCCCAGGCAAGCGCAGCGCTTCGGAACGTTTTTAACACGAAAGTGTTTTATGCCGGGGTCCACCAAGATCTAACTGACGTTATATCCGTCACGAAAATGACATCACAAGAAAACCTTCCATTGACGCGGCTCACCGAGATTCAAGCCACGAGCTCTCTCGATGCAACGGGAGGTATGGAAACGCGCCCCTGAATGCGCTATGAACAGATGCGTGACTAAGACGATGAACGCACCTTATATCCTTTTTTAAGATGGTGCAACCATCTAGGAGAGGCGAAGCGAAGTAGTGCATCATGACGCTAATGAGCGCCGACAGTTGGCGCCTCGATGCCAGCGCCTACGTGTACGCGGGATGCGCCGCGTAAGCTGCGGAGAAGCCGACTTGCGGATATCGTGCTCGTGGCACGGTCCGCTGCTCCTTTCGCTGCAGCGGACCGTGTGTTCACCAAACGATTCGCTGACAACCCGTTTGGTTTCGTTCGCACGGACGGTTTGCGAGCGCCTGTGGTTTCAGTCGGATCCAGTGTTTAATGTTCTATAATCCAGTGTCTAATGTTGATGTGTTGATGTTGATGTTGGGGACCATACCGTCGAAATATAAATAGCGATGTGCAAGTTTACATCGATGCACAATAAACATTCTGGTGTTACTGTGAAAGAACATTTCACTTTCGTGTTTTACCGGTTCCTAGGTTCCGATTGAAGAAGGAAAACCACATTTTTAAAGTGTTCTCTCTTCAGTCTTCATTGACTGATTGGGGAGGGTTTAACACGCCGATGCTACTCAGGCGATGAGGCACGCCATGGTGGAGGGCTATGGATCAATTTTGACCACTTGGGGATCTTTAACGTGCGCCAATATCTGGAACACACGGGCATTCTTGCTTTTCGCCTCCATCAGCAAAGCGGCCGCCACGTCCGGTAATCAAACCCGCCTCCTCATCTTTCGAATCTTGAAACTATTGAACTGATGCAGTCCACTTTTCCCAGTAATTACACCTTCTAATGTTCCGAAAACGAACTTTCTTAAAATTTCATCATAGTATGGTCACGGAGCTAACAGCTTTGACGTTTAGGACCCATCCGTGCTTCTGTCGATAAAGAAGACTGTCTGCGAACAGGCTGCCCATCAAGTTTGCCACGTCCCCTGCTCTCGGGAGCCAACCCGTATGCTCAAGTCCCCTCTTGTACATGTCATCGAACATCAAGTCGCTGAGGCGTTGCCTTCTGGCCAACAGGTTTCTGTGACTCTTCGCATTACTGAGGCCCACTTCGCGGGACGGACTAAGTAGACAAGCACAATTTCAGTCTGGCCCACTTCGTCAAAACGATGTTCAGACCCAATGCGTTAATGCTTGGCATACTGAGAACAACGGCCTGATTTGCTTCTATTGAGGCTACCGAGGCCGCGGCGTGTCCCTTACTGTCAATAAAGCTGGTGTTGCGATATTTTGCGTCAGTAGGTGTTTTGACTTCGTCCAATCCAAACGGCGGGACGAAGTTAAAAATTACGTCCGAAAAGCGGTAGTCGCCTTGCGCCCCTGGCGCGTAACTACTTTTCTGCTCTGCTCTCCGACCCCTCACGCTACTCTCCCACCCCTCACGTTACTTTCGTGATGAATCGAATGAGGGTTTGTTCGATGCAACGCAGCCTTTGAGCCTTCGCACTGCTCACGCGCCGTCTGTTCAGAGAGCGGGAACCTTTTTTTAAATGCGAATGCATTTATTAGTCGGGAGTTGTCTTGCGTCCATCGAGCGGCGTGCGCCTGCATTCCTCCAGCGCGAGCGCACGTGAGCGCGCGCCTCGTAGTTCTGCCTTCGTCGTCGTCGTCGTCGTAAATGCGAATGCATTTCTTAGTCGGGGGTTGTCGTGCTCCGTCGGCGTGCGCCCGCAGGTGTTATCTCTCCGCGCTCAATGCCGAACGCATGCGCTTGAAGCGAGCTGTACTAGTTCGCTCGAAGCGGCAAGGACGGCGAGTACTGCGGTGTTAGTCTCGTGTCTAACGTGTATGGGAACTTGATATCGCACGCCGTTGCCACGTCTCCCGTTCGAGACAACGTGTCCGTACAAGGACTTGTACACACCTTGCCTACACCGGAGACGGATGTCTTTGTGGTGACCGTGTACCTCGCGCCCAACCTCGCTCGAGACGCCGTTGCCGCGCAGCTGGACGCGGCTATGGAAAGTGTGCGCGTGCGCTCCAAACCCTCTGACCCCATAGTCTTGGTTGGCGACTTCAACGTTGACGTGCGCAAGAAGAGTGGCGAGTGGCTGGTCGAGTACATGCAGACCAGGCACTCTATGCATTGTCTCTCTGCCGGCTTCGACACGTGCCCCACTACCATTCACGGGAGTTGCATTGATCTGGTCTTTACGCGAAACTGTGACGCGCGTATGGTTCTCAAACACCCTTTGACCGTGCACTTTAGCGATCACAAGGCAGTGATTGTGGCCGTCAGGTACAACGATAACACAAACAGGTGCTGCTGAATAAATGATTACGTTCACACTCTCGTCATTAATTACGCCATTACTCGCAACACACTCATCGGTGCACCCAATGCGTTCACATTTCTGCTCGAGTCCCTTCGGGGAGGTGCGGGATAATTTTTTTATCTTTTGTTTCTTGTTCTGCGTCGAACAGCAGGAGCCGGGGGTCTGTTCTTTTTGTGCTTGCTCTCATCTCGCACGAGCTGGAGTCTTTCTGCGTCGTTTTCACGTGCTATTGTTGAACCTACAAAACGTGTACTCCTAACTAAAGGAACACGTGGACTTTGAGTGATGTGCTACATTTTTTGTCTCAAATGTGCCTGAGTTTTGCTTCGCGCTAAATAATGGGGACTTAGATCACCAATGCCAGCAGTTTCAGGAGTTTCCAACGGTTCTGCCTATATAAGCTTCTTTTCGACGAATCCTTTTATTTTTTGGCCGGAAGGCTGACTAGACAGACAGACAGAACAGACAGACAGACAGACAGACGCCGAAGTTTTCTAGTTTGAGTAGCCCAAGATCGACTAATATTTTTAAAACTTCGGTGAAGGTCGCTATTGTGACGAAAACTTTCCGAGTTATAAGCTGTCACCGCAACCTTACATTGGTTGTATAGGAGTTTTTTAGTGAACGAGGTAGCTTAGGGCAGATACATTTGAGGACATTTACCGAATTCAGCTCAGCCCACAGTAATTCTGCGGCTAATTTCCTTGTTATAATATTGATCAGCGCTCGCAGCTTTCCCATCATACAGAAACTCTTGTACTTGGGCTAGTATTGTATTTCTAATACTAACAGTGCGTCTGTCTACAAACATATTCAAAATTACCTTTGCTTCATTCGTTAGTATTTTTAACTATGGTCGCGTGCTTTCCGAGTGCAGTTTTTAATCATTCTGCGTAAGTTCCATGCGGGGTCACTTAGAAAACCATTTCATCTGCAGATCACAAATGACTTTGGTACTTGATCTGTTATCGCTTCTTCACAATGAAATCTCCTAAATACGTTCTCGTGTCTGGGTGTAGAAAATTGCGGTGATATTGGGTCTCCTTGCAAGTTGCCGTTTCGGGTAGAGATATATAGTCCTATGACGTAAAATTGTAAGCGTGTATGCTTTCTATGCGCCTTGAAGAGCGCAGTGAATACCTCCTCGATTCCATGATGTCTCCATACTTCCAGCAGTGCAGTAGTGGCCACTGAGTGAGATATTTCTTTTGTGTTGCTATTTTATATTCTTCATCTTCTTATTCATTGTATTACGAACATTCTTTCATACCTTGTTGAATGCATAAATATCATCCTTTGTCGAAAACCGTTCCCTGAAGCAAGCTTCTTACATCTGTTGCTGAACATCTCGCATGCCACTGACTCGATTAGTAATACTTGTACAATCTTGTGCAGGGTAAAGAGTAGCGTAATTAGCCTGTACTCTTTGAAATCTTATTAATATTATTCCTACTTTTAGGATTCCTCACCCCTTCTGCTCCGTTTCTTTCCTGCCCGCTGCATTGATCAGGTGCTCTTCAGTGCTGAGAACGGAGGTAGAAGAATTTGGCTTTGAGTCCTTTAGGGAATTTTTGCTATGCACCACGACAGGACGAGCGGACGTTTTTTTTTGTTTTTTTTTTTTGCAAAAACCGCTAAAATACATCCTGTGAATCACCACAAAAAATTTCGCAACGTGCCTCCTAGTCTGGCCTTCTCCGTTCTTGCTTCTTACCAGGATTAGACTGAATCTATGCTCCAATGCACATAATCATTATGCTGATAATTTCGGCTATCAATAGAAAATCCTCACTAATACGTTTATTTATTGAATTAACACCCGCCTGCCTAGCCGGGTAATAGCGCTTGCCTGGGAGACGCGTTATGGCTGAACGACGACTCCAACAGTGCTATTGTCTAGTCATTATATTTCTTTCGTTTATGCTTTAATGACAGGCGAAGGTGATGTCGGAAGTAAGCGACAGAACGATTCATTTAGGATAACCTCAACCACTATTTTTGCACTTATTATATTCGGTTACCGTTGTGAACTTTAGTTAATCATGACTAGAATGAGTAACACTATACCAAATTTCTAATAAAACAGTCCTATTAATCATATACCGTTTGACTGCAGAAAAAGCTCGCGCTTCGAAAAAATCCAGATCAGAATCTCCGAGACTTCGGGTGTCGTTTAAACGTGCTCTGTAAGCTCGAGCGTTGTAGGCGCTGTTGCACATTGTTACTTCTCAAAAAATGGCCTTTCCGAAATCCACAACAAACTTTGTGGATGTTTTCAGCGTGTGTAATAAGCGCCATTAAAAAAGCCGCCGCAGTTGTTGCGGAGAAAGTGGTATTAAACGTCTTTCATGAAAAATCGAAGAAGGTCCTTAAACACCTATTGTGCTATGTCGTATTGCGCGTGAGCGCGTCTACTCCCTATAGCCCGAGAATTTGAGGTTTCAAACACGCTTGGTTTCGGCTCTTGAAGTGCGAAACGTAACAACGCTTTTCGCATGTTCTTATAGCGCACCGTCACACCATTTCGTAGCGCTCTAACCATAGCAGTGGCCCCATTTGCTCGCTTCAAATGCGGAAGAGATCGCTGGAATAAAGACCCGGCCGAGGGAGCAGCAGCTGGCGCTCCGCGCTTCTACTTTTGTTGCTGGCAATGTTGGAGGATTTTGAAGGCTCTCCGCGCGTTGTCTACACTTTTTCGTGCTCTGCTGCGTTATCGCTTTCTCTGGTCGCAGCGAGAAATTGACAGAGCACTATAAAAAATTTGGCGAGAGGCCCCGTCTGTTGCTACCTCAATAGTACTTCCGTTGGACACTAGAGTACAAAAAAATGTAGTGCTAAAATTAATAGAGCGCTATTCAAAATGGAGGTACGTATTGCTATCTTGAAACGTACATACGGTTTGCTGTTTTGGGTATTTCAAAGGCATAAAAAGAGTCGGAAAAACTATGCCTACTTTTGACCCGTTTTATTTGCCGGAAGCCTAATATCAGGCTAACTGAAGTGTGGTAGAGAAGCAATCAACCTATATTGAACAAAGCCATATCATACAAGTGGAATTTACATCAGAGAAGTCCCATCTGGTACAGAAGTGTACATTTATGTCTGTAGCACCTTTTCCTAAATATACCCACAGAATACAGTTTCCTTAAGTACTGGAATGAACTATGTAGTCTTACCCATGGTAGGCAGCCAAATATCTTTTCTTTGTCCATCTTGTTTATCTCCACGCAGTGGTCTGCAATTGGCATTGATGGCAAGTGGGAGTGACATAGGCATATTTAGTGCGTGTGTAAAAAGGTACTATTTATAATAAACATACCTGTGAAATTATACTTTCATATCAAAGCATCCAGACAGTGGCGCACAATTTTTTCTCGTTCTCTTTTACTCTTTCTTTTTAATCCTACGGGAACACTCAAGCCTCAGGAACCTGTGTTGGGGAATTGTATAGTGGTTCTATCAAAATTTGCGCGCTCTAATTGCTTACTTTACGATCATACTGCCTGCAGGTTATATTGCTATGATTTCGGAATAACCTTCACCTCATCAGAGACGGTGCAGGTTCCCAGATTGGTAAAACTCTATGTACACACTGTTGCTGATACTTTTACATTGACACAACGTTTGGGTGCTTAACGACACAAAGTAATCGCTTCCACATCTTTAGTTCGTAAGTTGGTTGTGGACGGACTGTTGCATGTTACAGCTAAAAACTCTATCAAATACTACGCTTATTAGCTTTGTATAGTCCAGGCGCCCAGAAGCTTACCGCAGAGTAGGTTTTCCAAGATCATTTCCGCAATTTGATTGCGGGTCTTGCTTCTCAGCATTTTGATGTCGGCCACCTTGTCTATAGACAGCTCCTTCAGCAAACACTCAGTGCAGGTTTCATCCACAGCGTCAACGCTTTGAGATCGTGGCGACGCCCAGATGATGCGGGCGGTGACCAGCACGAGCCAGGTCCCACCAAGTCCCACCATTGCTTCTTTGTGTATGCGGCGCTGCAACGAGTAAACATTTTTCACCTCTTTATTTTCTGGGTTACAAACCGAAAGTGTATGGCTTTGATTGTGATGCCTTATTTTGATATTATATTGGTTGTTTTAACACATGACTTCTGAGTAGCACAAAAAAATGGCCGTGAGGCGAAAACAGCAAAAAAATGGTTGAAGTGACTTAGGATACTTGGTTGATAATTTCAAAGAGAATTCAAAGCAGCGCTAACAAGGGAGCCAAAAAACACCAACACACGGCGGTGACTAGCAGCTGAACTTCTTATTGTGAGGGGACCTCGGTATACCGAGAACAAAGGACAGAAGGAAATGATACGGGAAAAGCACAAAGCACAATAAATAGATGTACAAGTTGCAAGAAACAAGCCCTGACCCCTGAAAACAAAATGCAAAGCCCAACACATGGCAGACCACACACAGAGAGCATAGAATCCAGCAACTTACACGCGCAGCGATGTTCTCAAGTATCAAGATGTTACAACACTGTGACTTGTGAAGGTACGCGTACGACGAAACGCAATTTGGTGTTTTGGGTGCTTTAGAGAGAGAATGTAGTTTAATGGTACTGGCGAGGTATGTCCGGCGAGGTATGTTCACCTGACACACTACGTCAGGTGAAAAATGAAACGAGGAAGAAAAAAAAATACAAAGAAAAGCCAGAAGGAAAGACAGAAAGAAAAACAAGAAAAACAAAACCTAATGATGAAAATTGGAGTCGTAACCACGTTAAATAGTTCGGTATCAAAAAAAAGTTGAGATATACTGGAGCGCTTCAAGTTGAACGGAGTTCTATGACCACGGAGTAAGCACACGCGAACAGGGCACGTTTAGCGTTAACAATGCAGCCATGCTGAACACACACACGCGAAATGTTCACTTTGACACCCCACAAAGGTTACGAGTTGAAAGATGAGGAACGCGGTCCTATATCACACGTATCATCGATGTTTAGCATTGTTAAAGGGTGTTGACTAGTCTTTAAGTACTGAAGAATCTGAGATAGGCTTTCGTCGCACGTGAGGCCATTTTAGCACATGACTAGTGACCAAGAACATCATGCCAAATGAGCCGCGATGTGGGTAGTTTGCCCAAAGTCACTGTCAAAGTCAGTTTGGAAAGGGGACATCACAAAGATGACGACACTAGGTGCCACTGACTGGTTCCCCGCTAGCAGCTGTTGCCCAACTAATAATGAAGCGAAGCTTTCTATGCCTCACTGATAAAAATGTAGTTACGCCAAAACACACTGCAGGAAAGCCACATCTACAGAATGGGTTTCAACAAGGGCACATCAAGCTCGTGATGGTGTTCCGAAAAACAAAGCGCCTCAAGAAAACGCTGCCTGTGGTAGGACTCAAACCAGGGTCCTTCTCGCTATGAGAAAGACGTCTATCCGATTGCGCCCTTCGAACACGCTATTCGAAGAAACACACTGCACCGAAGCCACCTTTACAGAATGTTTTACACAAAGGCACACCACACACGTAGAAAATGAGTGGTCCATACGCACAAAACGCTATACGGTGTAGCACTGGAAGACACATTCGCATTTTAATAGACCCCGCACGGGGCACCTTGAGCAATCTTGGTGACGGTGAGTGGCGACACCGCGTACCCCGAGCCCCCCATACTTAAGCTGTCACCTACCGTGGCTAGAAGTTGAAAGGTGAAGGGTTAGAAGCCGTAAACGGTGGCCGTCGGAGCCTTGGTCAAGCTCCGGCCGATGGGCTCCTTGCCTGTCTACCAGGCAGGGAGCTCCGGGACCTCTTTGACTACCAGGGTAAGGTCAAAGAAGAAAGTACCCCAGTCTCCCTGCTTTTATAGTATGCCCTATGGTACTTACAAACCCCCCCCCCCCCAAACGTGATCGGTCCCTGAAAAGGGGCCGCACCGAAGTATCTTTTCCTTCATTGCCATCTTTAACATTTCCTGAACCGGATAATTTTTCTCGATTTCTTGTGATGGAATCGCTCAATCCAACCCAACCTCTTGTATCGCAGTCAGTCTTCTTGATCGCAAAATCTCTTGAAGCCATAATAGGAAAATCATATAAGTGCAAAAAACAAAGGTCTGGTGAACTACTAATCGAGGTAAATGACAAACAGCAGTCCACGAAGCTTCTAGCTCAGACTAGACTGGCCGATCTAGACATCAGGGTCACACCCCATCGGAGCCTCAACAGCTCGCAAGGTGTGATATCCGAGACGGATCTCTTGAACGAAACGGATGCGGATCTCCTTGCCGGCTTGAAGGATCAGGGCGTCACTGCCGTGAGACGCATCACTATCCGCAGAGACGACAAGGAGATTCCCACCAAGCACATTATCTTGACGTTTGACCGCGCAGTTCTTCCACAACACATAAATGCAGGTTTTATCCGTTGCTCCATCCGTCCCTACATCCCGAACCCGCGGCGCTGTTTTAAGTGCCAGCGGTTTGGGCACGGTACAAACTCCTGCCGTGGCCGAACGACCTGTGCAAAATGCGCGTCGCATGACCATCCAAGCGACAACTGTTCATCCGATACCCTGTCTTGTGTGAACTGCGGGGGGGCGCATGCAGCCTACTCCCGCAAGTGCGAAAAATTTCAAACTGAAAAAAAGATAATCAACATCAAGGTAACTGAGAACATCACCTTCCCAGAGGCGCGGAAGAGGTTCGCCTCTTTCCCCCTGGGGAGGTACGCCGACGCAGCTCGTCGGGGGGCGGAGCGGCGTCTGGTTTCCACAGGGACCCAGTTCAGCGAGTCTGACCTGGTCCCTGCCCCGCCCCTCCTTGGGTTGCCTCAGGCAGCCCAACCTGCCACCACGCCGCTTGCTGAGGCAGCAGCGATTGTGGTGCCAACCTCTTCCGTTGGGACCGGTGCCGCTCCCGCCGCTTCCTCCCCGTCCTCCAGTGCGTTGGAGGGTGTCGAGGGGATGGACATCGGGGGCCCCGCATCGGCTCCCACCGTCACCGCACCGCCCGTGCCACTTCTGGCGTCCCCGACGCCCGCGGCGGTGGCGGCTCAAATGAAGGTCTCCCGAAGGGGGACCAAGTCCGGGGGGCCGGTTCGACGGGCACCCCCAGGACATCTGATGACGAAATGGACGTCGCGCCGTTCCTGCCTGCAACGCAGCGCAAGGAGCGGCCTCCGACGGCCAAGCCAGTAGAAAGGCCTAAAAAGCCTAATCCAAGAGTAACGGCCCCGAAAGACGACACATGAACACACACGAACACACACACTCCAGTCATTCTTAAATTTAAATAATGGGAACAAAAAACATCATCCAATGGAACTGCAGAGGCCTCCTTAAAAATCTTGACGATGTGTATGAGATTCTGCATGCCAGTCAGCCAAGTATCATGTGTCTCCAGGAAACCCACCTCAATTCTAAACAGACAAATTTCTTAAATAGTTACATGGTATTCAGAAAGGACAGGGTTGGCTGCACACACTCTTCAGGAGGTGTGGCAATTGTCGCCCGGAAATCCTTAGCCTGCCACCCTGTCACTCTGAACACTGTCCTCGAGGCTGTAGCAATCCGTACGATAATATTTAATAGGTTGATAACGGTATGCTCCATTTACATCTCTCCTGATTTTGCACTTCTGAGCTCTGATTTCGAGGCGCTGGTTGACCAGCTGCCCGAACCATACATACTAACAGGCGACCTTAATGCGCACAACTCTCTTTGGGGCTCCTCCAGAACGGATGCCCGAGGTCGCCTGATAGAGAAGTTTCTTACATCCTCCGGAGCATGCCTTTTCAACAAAAAACAGCCTACATACCATAACTTAGGACACAATACATACTCTCATCTTGACTTGGCTATTGGTTCCGCAGTTCTCTTTCCATGTCTTGAGTGGGGTGTGGGCACGGACCCATATGGTAGTGACCATTTCCCCACTTCATTAACGTATATAGGTATAGGCCCGAGCAGTCCATCTTCCCATAAAAGGTTTAATGAATCAAAAGCAAACTGGAGCACATTCACACAAACATCTCAACTACACCACACATCCATAAAACACCTACACGTGGAGGAAGCCGCCCAACTCGTCACGGCGCACATCCTCGACGCCGCCGAAAAGTCCATTCCCCAGGCCTCCAGTGGGTCCCGCACCCCAAGGAGGCCCTGGTGGAACGAGGACTGCAGGCGGGCGCGAGAGGCCCAGAACAAGGCGTGGGGTGTCCTTCGCCGGTACCCCACGTCAGATAACCTCATTTCTTTTAAACGGGCAAAGGCTTTTGGGAAGCGAGTGCGTCGTGAGGCGAAAAGGGAGAGTTGGCGCAGCCTTCCTCACTTCCATCAACTCATACACTGACACACACAAAGTCTGGACACGAATACGAAAACTAAAAGGACAACAGACACACAGCCTGCCCCTGGTTAGTACAACAGGGGACACACTGGAAGACCAGGCTAACACACTTGCACAACACTTCGAACACGTGTCCAGTTCAGCACACTACACAAACACTTTCATGAAACACAAAACATCTGTACAAAAGAAGTCCCTGCGTGATAACAACAAGTCGCACACTTCTTACAATTCTCCTTTTTCAATTCATGAGCTGAAGGTTGCTCTGAGCACATGTAAGCCTTCAGCTCCAGGTGCAGACAAAATCACATACACCATGATACAACACCTACACCCAGACACTCTTGAAACACTCCTACATCTATACAACAACATATGGCTTTCGGGGCACATTCCTCGCTCTTGGAGGGAGGCCATAGTAGTGGCTTTCCTGAAGGAAGGAAAGGACCCTTCCTCTCCCGCTAGCTACCGGCCCATCGCCCTCACAAGCTGCCTGTGCAAGCTCCTCGAGAAGATGATAAACAGGAGACTCGTGTACTTCTTAGAGTACAACGGTCTTCTCGAGAGCTGCCAGGCGGGCTTTAGGGCGGGGCGATCTACGAACGATCAACTCGTTGCGTTAGAGTCATATATTAAAGATGCTTTCCTGCATAAGCAGTACTGTATGACAGTATTCTTTGATCTTGAAAAGGCGTACGACACTGCTTGGCGGTACGGCATCCTCAGCGATTTGAAGTCCTTTGGCATGTCGGGTAACATGATGAATACGCTTGTTAGTTACCTGTCTGAAAGAACGTTTCGCGTGCGAGTTGGAGCTGCACTCTCTAGGGTTCATGTGCAGGAAAACGGCGTGCCGCAGGGTGGTGTTTTGAGTTGCACTTTGTTTATTGTAAAAATGAATTCTCTTCAGAAGGCACTGCCACCATCGATCTCCTGTTCAATCTATGTAGACGATATTCAACTGTCCTTCAAATCGTGTAACTTGTCTATCTGCGAGCGCCAAGTGCAGCTTGGTGTGAACAAGCTAGCCGTCTGGGCAGATCGCAACGGTTTTAAATTTAATCCAGGAAAGTGCACTTGTGTTCTGTTTTCTAAGAGGCGTGGCATTCGGCCGGATCCAGACATTCGACTCCACGGTGCCTCTATTCCTGTCAAAAAGGAACACAAGTTTTTAGGTATAATCTTTGACGAAAAGCTCACATTCATCCCACACTAAAACAACTAAAACATAAATGCTTAAAAACAATGAATATCCTGAAGGTTCTGTCGCACATCTCTTTTGGTGCTGACAAACAACTTCTTTTACGTGTTTTTACCAGCCTAATAGGTTCACGACTGGACTATGGTAGCGTTGTCTATGGGTCAGCCACTAAAACATCCCTCAGATTGCTGGACCCTGTGCTTCATCTAGGGCTCCGCTTGTCGTGTGGTGCCTTCCGAACTAGTCCAGTAGAAAGCCTGTATGTAGAGTGCAACAAATGGAACCTACAACGTCAGCGAGCATACACAGACCTCCTTTATGCTTTTAAAATTTCATCCATGCCACACCATCCTTTTAAATCAGTTTTTCATGATACATCCATGACTGTAACTCCTTTTAAATCGACCATCGTTCTCTGCGCCCTTCTCTTACAGAGTTAGAGAGGAAGCGTCAGAGCTTGCTGTCTCCTTTTTAGACACCATCCAAAGTTCTGTAACAGATTTCATAGCACCATGGCATCTCCGCCCTGTGTCATGCGACACATCTTTCACACATGTTGATAAAAACCGAGCTCCCACATGTGCAATTCAGCAGCACTTCTTGTATTTGCAGGAGAAGTATCATTATTCTGAATTTTATACGGATGCCTCTAAGACTTCCACCTCTGTGTCCTGCGCGGCGCATGGGCCCGGCCTTAGTGTCACTAGAACTCTGAATAGTCATACTAGTATCTTTACGGCAGAGGCTTACGGTGTACTTCTTGTTGTCAATCATATACTTCAAAGCCACATCCCACAATCCATTATCTATACAGATTCCCTCAGTGTTGTGCGGGCACTGTCGTCAACAATGCCTTCGAAAAACCACGTTGTCAATCTGATCATCAAGGATATTATGTCGGTGTATGTACGCAAATTTGAACTGGTTCTTTGCTGGGTCCCCGGCCACAGTGGTATAGCCGGGAACGAAGCAGCGGACCGAATGGCTGCTGCTGCTACACTCTTGAATGCAGTAGACATAACCACATTACCCTACACCGACGTGAAACCACACATCAGACAACAACTTCGCAAAACATGGGCAACACACTGGAGTGAACAAACAGACAACAAGTTACACGTAATAAAACCTCACTTGGGACCGTACACCACCGACACACGCAATAGATACTCTGAAGTCGCCTTGGCCAGATTACGGATAGGGCACACACATGCAACGCACTCGCACCTGCTCACTGGATCTCCAAGACCTCTGTGCAGCAGGTGCGGAGAGGCCCTATCCGTAGTGCACATACTAATCACATGCAAGGCACTTCACACAACACGACACAAACACTTCAGAGAACTCTACAGACAACATATCCCACTACATCCATCGCTGTTTCTAGGTGACGATGCCATTGTTTCTGTGAAACGTGTGTTTGGATATTTGTCAGACGTTAAGTTTTTAAACCTCATTTCCTATCACGCATAATCAAATCTGGCCCTATACACCAGCCATCACCATTATCTTTAACTGATTTTACTCTGTTCGGTTGACATGTTTTTTTTACCTATCTTTTTGTGGTAACCACTTCACTTCATTAAATAAACTTTTCTCTGTCGCTCTTTGCCCTTAGTCGGCCTTGCGCCATAAAAACCCAACCATCATCATCATCATTTTAATAGAAGCGCTGGTGAGGATGAACGTTTTATCATCATGTTTGGGTAGCTTTGCTCTTCCTACAGGTTCGTTGCGCGGGTGTTGGCCTTGCATCTCAGCTTAAGTGGACGCTGGCTTTGACTTTGTAACATTGGGTTTGGGTCTGACGAGCGTGGATTTTGGACTTTTGACTAAGTTTGCATGGAGAAAGCTTCGCGTTTTTACCATCGTTCTCTTAAGAAAGAGGCTTTGATTTTGAGAGAGAGAGAGAGAGAGAGAGAGAGAGAAGAGAGAGAGAGAATGCATTTATTCAGCGTCTAAAGTGGGTCTCGTGGCCCGTTGGTAGTGGTTCCATCGTTTACAGGAGCCCATATGACGTCATGGCCGCCTGCAACCGGTCGACCAGCGCGAGGTGGGTCGCCATAGGAACCGGACGTCAACATCTCTCATGGCTCCCTAAAAGAGGGAGTGGGCGTATGGAGGAGGGGTGGATTTTCTGAGCTAAAGTCGCACTTTCCAATTATGTGGCGGAGTGATCTTGGTGTTAATACTTGGTGTTAATACTCGGAGCAATACTCAGCCGAATTGCATTCGGCTGAGTATTGCTCCGAGAACATGGGGTGTAGCCTTCATGGGTGGGGGAATGATCCAGATTCAATGAGGCGAAAGACTGTCTGCTTCTACTTAGAGAGGCTCGGACGAGTTTGGAGGGAGTGTCTATCTTTCTAGCCGATAGTACTGCGTGATTTCCCTGAAAACGATGAGCGGGCAGTACTCCAAGTCTTCGTCCACAGCCTTCGGTGCGAGTGCGCAGGTTTGTTGGTGGGCAAACTCGTTACCCTCCATGGAGGCTTGAGCAGGCGTTCACACCAATTTGAATTTTCAAATTGCTATTTAGTTGTGCAGCAAGGTAAGGGTAGCTGGAGACACCCATCCCGATTGGTAGTTCCGATATGCTTGCTGCGAGCCGGTGACAATCGTTTGTGCCGGCTTCTGTGTCAGGGCCAGAGCAATTGCCATCTCCTCCGCTTCAGTGATGCCTGTGGTCTGGACTGTTGCGCTTATAAGGAGACTGTTCTTGGTCGATACCACTATCGTTTCGTATGGCTTGCTTCTGCATCGGGAGGTGTCGTTGTATGCGACTTTGGGGTGTTTTCTAAAGTTCGTGTTGAGCGTTCGGGCTCTCGCTGCTCTTCTGGCCTCGTAATGGGTGGGGTGCATGGTTGTTGGGAGTGGGTGATTTATTAAAGACTGGCGCCAGGAGGTTGGCATGTGCACGTGCTGGATCGCGTCGAGGGACGTCCTCCCTATCTTGAGGAGAACTTTTCGTCGTTCTTTAGTTCGACTGAGTCTGGCTTTTTGGCTGGATAGATGACCTTCGATCAATTCGTCTGAGGTGTTGTGTAGGCCCATCCCGAGGAGCTTGTCTGTGGACGCGCTCATGGGTAGTCATATGCATGCTAAACAGACTTTCGTATGAGTATATTGAGGAGATTTATGTCGCTCGTGTTCAGTAAGAGGTATGGCGTGATGTCATCCTCGAAATGACGAGTGCTTCGACCAAGCGCAGGGTGAGACCCTCTTAATCATTTTGAAGTCCGGAGCGCTTTAAGGGGCTCGCTTGTAGTCCTATCTAGTCCGGCATGACGGCGTTACGGCGTCACTCACCCAGCGCTTCAAAAGGACAACCTGCTCCACTGGTCGGGATCACGCATGGGTCCCTCGCGCTGCGAAGCTGACGTCTATCCCATTGCGCAGCAAGGGCACACGTTACTCACATCCAAATGTTGGTGGCGATCTTTTCTCTGCTGCGTTACTCGAAGGCTGCCGTTGCTTGGCCGCGAGTAGGTACATATTAATATACAATAAGGAAAACATCGTCAATCTATTACCCATAATAATCAAATAACCCACTACCCCAAATTGAGGAAAACGTAATCCATTCTCTCTTTATAGGCCTTTTCAGGGGATGTGGCGCCATCCTTTGACTAAATTCGGTATCAAAGCCAGGCTGACACTGAAACTGGTCAAGAGAAGGCGCCACAGCCTTTTTGGCGAATCATTGCTCCGCTCTTCGAGAGCTTGCACGTTAATTGGAACTGCTTTAATTTTTTCATACCCTTGTAGATGGTGTAGATACACCACCGCAGTCATTCTCGAATTGTGGTCCGCAGACTCATTCCGCCTGCGAAGCAGTTTCAGGGGTAGGAGAACACTTTGCCTGCAAATACGCTTTTTGGGGAAATCGCCGCCCTTCCGATTCCAGCTCGGCCGTGAGACAATCTAAGTTTCGCAGCAACCAGTAATCATCTTTGGTCTACTCCTTTATCTCTTTCTCCGCAAACAGTGAGGGGCTTTTGTAAAAAAATTCGCCGCGTATCTGCTCCTTTCGTTCAAAGTGTCGACAAAACATGATAGTCTTTGCCGACATTTGCCAAGTAAATCCCTCCGTTCGTTTTCCCGCTCACCTGTTATGTTGTTCCTCGCGCGTCGCGCTCATCCCAAGGTAAACACGCTAAGGGATTGCTCAAGACGATTTAAATTTACCGATTCGATTCACGCGCGGTGCGATTCACGCGCGCGCCGGGACGCGCGTGAATCGAGGCGACCTACTTCAACGTTTATAGAACCGGGTTGCCCTAGTCCACGTGCGCTCCACGCAGAACGTGGAACCTATATAGTGGAACCTTTCGTAACTGTTGCCGCTTGTTTTTTTAAAACGCCTCCAGAAGCTTTAGTGCCGTGAGCGACAGCAGGCGACAGCGTGATTTTTTCAGCAGTTAATGTAGTATTTCATTTCGCAAAAATCAAGTATCTATGCATTTTTTTTTATAAAGAAACACTGTAAATATCCCTTGCGTATTCTTTTTCGTCTTATATTTGCGTAATAACTTGTTCTTGTTCAACAACGTTGACAAGTATGAACATATAAACCGCACTTGAACGTTGAGATTTGGCTGTGAGTATATAAGACTATTGCTCCGACTTCATTTCACTTTTGGCGGGTGGCTGAATTGAGTCACAGACAGACAGACATACAGACAGACCAAAATTTCTGGGTTTACGTAGCCCAAGAAAGACTATCGTCTTCAAAAGCTTTAACGTTGGTTGAGCCAGGTGTGCAGGAACGATAACTTCGCTTTCGGGCTGCCCAGTGATCTAGTAGGCACCATGCTAGCTGAAAATAACAGACGAAACGCATGAAAACACAGTGACGGAAGCAAAATTTGGCAATGTGGGGATTGAGGCATTTTGGTAAACAGGACTCTCTTAATGAGCACGTCATCTTCATCACAGTCATTATCATCATCTGTTCATTGATTTCATTTTTTCATACATCTGGTGTAGCAAGCTAGGCGCCTTGGCCAGGCTAACCTCACCAGTATCATTAAAGACCATTCTCTCTCTCCCATTAGCAATGAGAGGATTGTAAATGTTTTGCTACAGTTTTCTACAAGGTGCTTACGTGAGCATACTTTTTGCAGTGTTGCATACTTGAAAAGTAGAAACCGGAAAATGTTGAAGGCTGCTTCACATAAGCAGCTGTGTCTAAGCCCAACTGTGCCACATATTTTTGAACTGTACAAAACGGTGTCATGCGGCACTTGTGTAAAGTAGGGCTACCTGTTTCTCACTCCAGCCCAGTTATTTGACTGACGTAAGCCCCCCCCCCCCCCCTTCCCCCCCCCCCCCCCCCGTGCAAGGGGTCCGCCATCGCTTTTACCCATCCACAACGGGTCCCTCGCACTTACAAGGCTAGAAACCTCTCTACCATCGTATTGGATTCCTGTCATATAATATCTTGTAGGGCAGCCGCCCTACTCCCTCGGAGACGGATCTTCTCGGCTGGCAGCCTGCTTTGGCCATTCGGAAACCGGTACAGGCTGTGACCCCGACCAGCCCGGCCGTAAGCCTCTCGCCACCGTGTCGCTCTAAAATATTTTTGGGAAAAAACGACGTTCAAGTCTAAGACTGGATCTACAAGCGTAGGCGTGTCAAAAGCAAAAACAAGTGGGACGCAACGCTCATGGCGGCCAACGCCATACTGTACGTCAAAGGTACAGCCAGGGTCTGGTACAGCACTCATAAAAAAAAACTGCCAAGCTAGGACATGCGCAGGCAAGATATAAGTCATTATTTGTCTAATCTACCGGCTGTGACCTCGCTGCGGAAAGAGAGCTACCATTCTGCGAGCAAGGACCAACGGAAACGTGCGACTTGAATTTTCAGGACATGCTCGCTCTGTGTTTTAAGTTCACCTCAACACATCTAAGCTGGTAAGACGGGCAATGCGTTCAATAGAATCGGCCGACGTCTTCAATCTTCAGGTATCCAGAAGCAGTGATAAAGTTGACGCCATTATTGCCGAATGTGGAAGATTCGAAGAAGTGGAAAGAAAGAGCCTCTACCACCACATCCCTAGGCTCCCAAACACAGCGTCGACATCATGGAGCCGCCTGGCCTGCCCCAAATCAGAAACGACCCGGTTGTTCCGCCATCATCTGTTATATAGACCGTCGTTCGTGAAGGAATTATAAACTTTCGTATACAGCCTTTCCGCGTCCTAAGCTACCAAAGCTCCACTACAATGTTTCATGTCATAACTTCTCGTCACGACAATATCCCCTGCGGTTATCGAAACCAAAACCCTGCCAAATGAAGAAAGCAAAAACAGGCCATATTCACTACCATGAAACCTAAGGAAAGGCGAAGCATGCAATGTACAAGTGTGTTCAAAGATTGTTATTCTCTCTCTTGTCACACGGCGCGAGCTGATTGGGCACCGGAGAAGCGCCGGCGAGAGCAGCAATAGCGCGCTTGCTCAGGCGGTGGGGCCCTCTCTGGAGTTTAACCAAATGTAAGCAATTTTTATGCCCCATCTGACCCAGTTTGGGGGTAGTGCCAGGATTCAACATGAGCGCGATGATGAAGGAGCCCCCGGCACCAGATAAGTGTTAGTTTTCTTCCTTCGACCGACCACACGAGCCGATTAGGCTTACCGTCGAGAGCCGATGGGCGTTTGAGTGTAACACAAATTGTAATCCGTCTACAAACAGCTTCTGCTTGTGCTTGACAATTGCTGAAGGGGGTCAGGGAGAGTTCCACAAATCTTTAAATCATGTTAGTTTATTTTGAACCGGTTTTATTCATTATACACTTTTTTCGTATGTACGTGTTACGTTCCTGCGCGAAGCACTGGAAAAATGGTGTTTTGCTGTATTAGTACTGTGACTACGAGACGACGACAGGAGACCACGACATCCCGACCCCTAATGTGCTTGGCTACTAATACCACAGAACGGCCTGCTTCCATACAGTCGGATCAGCCACTTGCATACTGTCGCACCCGATGGAGATGACCTGAAAACAACAGGAACCACCAGTACTACAACAAGCACCACTGAGCTTTTACAACTCGCCTTCAACAGCGGCAGTGTGGTACCGCCAAACCTGTGTACAGATCTGGAGGTCGTTCACCATCATCGCGGCTCTGCGAGTTACTTCACTTCGCCGACCATCTGCGCTTACCAACTGCAGACGAACGTAGGAGTAATCCTGCGTATATACGTAGGTTGGCAAATCACCTGCTTACATTACCATACAACAGAAAATATTTTCTTGGGGCACTTGAGTCTGTTTAGCTGCTTTGAAGGAGAAAGCTTTGTGATAATTATTAACAACTTCTGCTCTCCGTCGTCGTATCGTCTTCGCCATGGATCATTCGTCTCGTGTTGCAAATTACTCCGACCGTCTCTTTTTTCTCTTTATAGACCATCAGAACTAGTTTTCACACGGAATGCACAATTCTACAGATTTTAGTTTCCCTATTCATATGCTTGTTAACTGTGCAAATCAGTCACGTTAGCCCCTCGATGCTCTCAATTCCTGGCCTGTCCCCCATAAGCGTATCGAGAACTTTTTGTTGTGGCGACGCCCGAAGATTGCGCAGTGATGGCGCATTGGTCTGGTACTGCGGGGAACCCGGTTTAAATTTTATCAGATGACACCTGTGTTTTTATTCTCTCTGTACACGGGTGGCCACGTTTTTGACAGGACAAAAAGAGCGGCGTTTTTAGCCGAATTGGGCCTTTAAGACTTCTGACCTAATATAGTCCAGGCATTCATGTGGTCGGTGATCCGGGTAGTGCGTGAACTGTTATATGAGCAGGAAGCACCAATGTTTGATCTTTGCTTCGTAACGTTGCAACGCCTTTTTTCGCTGTAAAGGCTGAGTCACAGAGGAACGTGTGCAGTCACAGGTACATGCACGGCAGGTGTTTCGATTGCACCGCCGTTCCGTTTTCGGTGTTGCACCTAGATGATCATAACGTCATCTTGGCTCTAGATTTTCTCTACGATCACGCAGCACTCATGAAGTGCAAAGTAGGTGCCGTAAACATCCAGTTGCTCTTTGCTATAGTGACGACAACAAATAGCCGCTTCGTAGATTCAGTTCTGTAGGCATGTATCGGCTGCCCAATGGACCTTTTCCTACGATCAATTTCCCACTTGCTTTACTGTTGGCGACTGCAACAACGTTGTGTTCCCAGTGGATGATGTTCTGTTAGTGTGCACTCTGAACTTTCCGCATTTAGTGGCAAAAAATTTGAAGGGCCAAAACCTCTACTGTGGTGGTAAATTTCGCTTTTCCGCAAATCTTACTTGGAAGCAACACAATTGGTTGTGCTGCATCCCATAGATAGATATGAACTCGATGGTTTAGCAGATAGTTCGTATATATTTATAAGATCTATGCGAACTAGGATGCATACAAATAGGATACATCGTATAGGATGCATACAATAGACTTTATGGTATAGGATGCATACAAACATCTACTGGATGCATAGTAAACCAGATCTATAGGAACTGCTCTAGTCCGCAGGACGCGCCATTAGAGACTTCTAGAAAACTGCAAAAATGATAGCATTCCATCTTCCTCCGTGCAAGCCGAACAGCTCCACCCTCTCCTGGTATCGTACGCAGACATTCTCGACATCGACAGTCGCCATTATGACAAGCCCCAGCAGCGAAGCGTCTTAACGTTCCCAGGGATGCCAGCGCAAATCATAGTAGGTATTACCGAGTATCCGATTCGGGACGAAAAGCGAATCCGTGCGATATGACAAAACATTTACTAAGAACATCAATGAGCTGTCGCACAGTCTATCAGCATCCGCCATTGTGCTGAAGTACAAGGACAGCTTTTGGAACTTTGGGGGCCCCACCATAACGTGAACGCGATAACCGAGAAAGACGTCAGTCTCCTCGCACGTATCACCTGCGCGTTGTATTGTCTAACGTAGCCAGATATTTCTCTTTGCAACTTCTATCGGGGTATAGCAAGGGATCTTAAGAAGAACCTTTTCTCCACAACTGACGGCCAGTACCAATGTGAGGTCATACCACTCGGCATGTGCAACGCGCCAGTATCTTTCGGACACGTGGTGAACTGTTTGCCTAAAAGCTCTGAATGGTCAACTTACCCGCACTCTTAGCACGACGCGAATGCGTTCTCTTTAGAAACACGCCTTCCAAACACTTCCGACGTACTCTGACTTTTCCGCTGGGCCGTAACGGCGGAAAGCTCTCGCAAAAGTTTTTCAGCACTTGTAAATGTTCCTTCGGCCGTTGCCTCATCACTATATTGGGTTGCTTCAAAAAATTCTGTCACAAGTTTGTGTATTCCCTAATCTACGGAACAGATCTGACGTTTTTGTCGTCGTACTTTTGCCGCTTTGTGCCTGGATTACCGGATGTTGAGGAACCCCTCACCATTCTTCTCAAGGCAGACATATTTTTTGAGCCGCGTCTGCCGTTAATTATGACTGACAACCACGGACTATGTTGACTTGCGTCTTTATAGTACTTTTGGAGAACTCAAAGCATGGTTGCAGCAGTATGCAAGGTCCTCACACAGAGCCTAACCTTAGGTTCACAGGCGAGAGAATAAGATGTGCATGCGCTGCTGAAGACCCGCCTGGAAACTTTCTTTTCGCTAAAATGTTTTAGCATATTTCATTGCACCCTGGATAGGCACCCTTTCTGTTTCTGAATACGCCGTTTTTCAATTAAGTATGTGTGTTACGTCTCGCGCTATTCCTTTTGAGCTACCAACACTTCTTTTCTTTTTTCTGCTCCTCGGTATCGCTCGATGCATTTACATGTTGCTAGCAATACATCGTCAGTGTAGTTAAACACGTGTGTGTTTTGCCTGATGTATAGAAGTTCGTTATATATCCCACAAGCACAAAAGCTTAGAAGACAAGGATGACAGATGCTGATCGTTCCTGTGGCGGGGTGTATTTTTTCCGCTACCACTCTCGCTAGGGTACGATTCATTTCAGCACTACTTGCACTTTACAGTCTTCTTTCGGTGTCGATATTGTGATGGGCATTCTAGGTCACCGACACTAATTATGAACCGTTCTCCAGAAAACAGCTCATGCGCGATGTGCTTGCAAGTCATTGTAACTAGTCCTTGAATTTGCCTTAGTGTTTGCCTAAGAGTGATCTCCACTTTCCTTCTTGACGCACTGTCATGTGATGTTTCCACAGCTCCTGAAGTTTTCGGTGCTTTGTGAGCTCTTTTATGCGTTGACGAGTATACGGCAAAATGGGGCGAAATGTGTTTAAATACATATTTAACCAATCTGCAAAGCGTAATGTTACTCTATCAGTTAAAAATGCTCGCGGTGGCTGAGGCATAACTGCTATTTGGTAAACCGCGTTTCCTTAGCACGAATCTTACTTATTCCACAAGGGTCAACTTAGTATTCTTAGACCAAGTAATTAATGCCAGACAAATAAAAAGAAAACGTGGATAGCCGACCACAACTCTGCGGAAATGTAAAAACTTCTTGGTGGCGATTTCATGCTATGCGTGACGATGACGAAACTGCGAAGCCTGCGATGGACGCCTACGACAGGCGCTTCGTTCCATCTAACATATTTTGTGTAGGTATATGTAAAAGGCCACCTTTATCAAAACTCGGCAAACATACACATCCAAACGCAGTGATTGGCCCCACGCGTTGCAGCAACTCGCCACATAGTGTTCCGACTCCTTGGACAGATTTGTAATTGGGATGGGGTTGTACTATCTACGTGAAGCGTCGAAGCGCACCACAAGACGAGGGACAAAGAAACAGAAGTAGACGCACAGTGCGCTTTTTGTTGAACTGTCTACTCCACTGCTGGGCTACTACGTGCATTTGGTAAGAATTGTCAGTATTGCATCCCTATTTAAGACAAATCTGGAATGCCAATTTTTTTATTCTCTTAGAAGTTCTGCGCTTTAAATGTGAAATCTTTTCAGAGTGGTTTAGCAAGTAAACTCTTTACAGTTAAATCAAAATTGTGGTACATTTGACAGAAAAACAGAAGTACAACACTCTGAAATACCAAGTTACGTTCTTTTGTTGTTCTCGCAAATGCGCTCGTGGTTATCTCTCTCATAAAATCTGTTAGCACGCATGAAATGTGCCGGTAATGCAAGCAGCAGCCGAGGCGGTTGGTGCATGCATCCTCCCGCTGATTCACCCGCGCTGCCCTGGCAGACAAGTTTTTAGTTCGGAACAAATCTATCGAGGTATTTGAAATTGGCTCCCAAACAGCGAAGTGCAAAAAACCAATACAACAAAAATTCACGCTTTCGAACCCAAGTTTCACCTAAATATTATATGGAAGAAAAGTTTTCTTATTCACAACTATAACCCAGAAGGTGTGAACAGCCGAGAAGAGATTTAAAGTGTACACGCACGCTTTTAAGTTCATTGCAAACGTCTTTGGCGCACTCAGAGTAGTGGTAAACAATTGCGGCTAGGGAAATCTCACAAAGAAATCCGAGCACCGATAAGCGCATTCTATAAGTTGTAAGTGTGAAACTCATACTGCTTTTTGACTGCCGCCAAGAAGTTTACGCAGCAGCGTTTTCTGCACCGCACAGAGCGCTCTGAACAGCTGGTAACTGCTACGTCGCGAGGAGCGGTAACAGAAGCGATGAGAGTGCCGAGCTCGGCGCGGAGAGAGCGGCAGCCGAAGAGCTGGCGCAGCTCTCTCCGTTTTTTTCTGGTGGCGGCCCTTGTCCTGCTGCCTGTGCACAGGGCGTGCGCTCCGTATTGTTCCGTTCTATCATTCAAGCATGCCCTATAGAACGCTTAGCAGTAATTGAAAATTCATGCGCCACGAAGTTCCTGGCTGCGTTTCTGGGACACCGGATCTTAGCAGAATGACGCACGTGTGCTGCCCCGATAAAAAGTACGAGTATTTTTACTTTTGCACTTGCAAAAAAATCTAACGCCGCCTTGTGCTTTTGGCATGGGTGCATGCTTCCATGGTTACGATTCTCAAGGTTCAAAGGTGGAATTATTCAACTATGCAAAAAAGGCGATGTAATGGGGTTTCGTTTAATTTGGTGTTTGCCGGACGAACTCCGCCGCTGCTTGGAGGGGTACCTTCAGCAGTGCAGCATAAGAGTACTCCTGAAGTTTTCCAAACGTTCACCCACTTTCTGTTTATCCGAGCCTGCCTGTTTATTTTTGTGCAATAAAAATTAGCCGCTTATGCCTTAATCCCATGACATCCAATTTCAGAACAATAATAGCACACTTTATTGAATAAGTCCTCATAATGCGTGGGTCAAGAAAATGTCTCTCAGTTATTGATTTGTTTGACTCACTTTCTGTATCGCAGGTAAGTCCGTTGGGATTCTGGGACATTTGAGCTCGTGCGCACGAGCTGTCCTCGGCGGATGCCCTTCACACCGGCTCCGTCGTTAGCCCCTCGCTTCTATGGTATATTGACACCCCCGCTTTCAAGATTGGTACCACGAGGATCTCTGTGTCACGCGGATTCCCGGGATCCAATATCTTGGACATCGGAGTGCCCACCAGACAGGTACAACCATCTGAAAGTGCGACCACGCCGCCGACCGCGCTAGGCCTACTTCGGCCTCGCGATTCATCTAACTCGCCAGAGCCGCAGCGGCGGCGTTCCACTCTACCGGCTGCGGCGCAGCGACGCCGCTCAATTCCCCAGCATGGAAAACGTCGTCGAAGGTGAAGAGATGGACCCCGCTGAGATTCAGAAGCCTGGCTGGGCCACCATCCGGCACCGCCAATAAGTCTTGCACGCCGCGGAACAAGCCTCCACAAGCATGATGAATACTCCAGGCTCAATGCGCGCAGCACAACAAGGCCGCCGCCACCCTCCGAAGCACCAGCCACCTGCTTCCCCACTGCCAGCCTCCGACGTGAAAAATTGTCTTACTCCCACGAGGAGGACTAGCTTTAACGTCAGTCGCACAAGTAACGCTAGCTGACGTCATCCAGGCTCAAGCTGGATTAGCCCCTAACCGCAATGACCAGATAAGAATTAACCAGGTCGCCAACTACGTCATCATCAGCACCCCATCAGAGGACCGAGCGAAAATGTACGCCAACATCAACTCCCTCACGCTCCGCGGACAGCAGTATGAAATTGCAGCTCACGTCTCGGCACCAGCCAACACCGTTGTCAGTGTAATCTTCAACATTCCCGAGGACGATACTCCAGAGCAGATCATGAACAGCATTTGCAACTACAACCGGATCTTAAAAAACTGGACGCCAAAAGGTTGAACTCTTCCAATATGGTTCAAGTTCTCTTCGACGGCATGTAAGTCCCCTATTGGATCCGCTACAGGGCGACTATCTATCGCTGCAAGCCGTTTCGGAGGAAGATAGAGGCCTGCACAGCATGTTGGCAGGCCGGACACAGACCAGATGTGTTCCCGAATTCAAACGCTCAAGCTCGTCCCCGCTGCTCCAGCTGCGGCACAATGAACCCCGCTGAAGCCCACCCCTGTTCTCCCAGGTGCATCGTCTGTGAGGGCCCTCATGTCACTGGGACTGCGGATTGCCCTAAACGATTACAACCGCACAGACGGCAACCCACATTTCCTCAGATCGTGGCTGAAGGCCGCAACATCAACAGGACCCCTGAAAAGGACGCCGAATTCCCGCGATCACAAGACAAACCAAAGGATAATCCCATCAGCCAGGCCAGCGACGTGGCACCCAAAACGACAACTGGTGGCAACTCCTTCTCGCCCCGCCGCTGGATCGCCTCGTCAAAACGCGAACTGAACTTCGGAAAACAGGTGAGCTACCCGAGCGCCTCCCACCTTAGCTCGTCACACCCGCTCCCGCCCCTTCCTCCCTCCCATGACATCCTAAAGGGACACTGAAGTAAATTTGTCAAGCTCCCGTTTTTGCTTGCACTGCGTAGACTGGCTCAAATTAGCACACTTTTCATCGTTTATCCGGTTGACAAATCGGTAATTATTTTACAAAGCGCGAAAGAAGAAAAACTACCATGCGCGGTTTGCGGCGGTCGCACCAACTAAGGCTGTGACGTTGAGAGGAGGGGCGCCGTGATTGGACGATGCCCAAGGTTAGCAATCACACAAGTTTCGGTTTCGGTTTCGGTTCTGTAAAACATAACCAATGGCTTTGTTGGATGGGCATTCTCAATATCTCAGTAATCATCGTACCGCGCTTCTGCCATGTTGTCGGCTGTAAAATGCACAAGATAAGCCTCCCAGGACGGCTTGTAGTCGTAGCATTCACTAGCCGAGACCTACGCAGTGCATGAACGCCCTCCGCGTACCCGCAGACGCCCAAATGTCATGCGCTTTTCCCCCATATTTGGAGCTTGCCTCCCTCATGCCTGTATCGTAAAAAGCGTGTTCGCACCAGGCCAAGGGTCTGTTCATTCTGGCCTGTGCCCACTGCCTGCAAGCAGTCGGTGCTTATGGCAACAGCACGCCAACGAGAACTCGCTAGCGCGCCAGTGCCAGCCTGCGCGCGTTTTGTGAACTAGTTCGTGTAGCCATGAACGTTGCGGCCCCAAAAAAGGTGAACTCAATATAGAAAACATCGGCGGAAAACAAAAAGTTAACTTACAAAAAAAAAAAAAAAGCACGTACCCGCGGGGATTCGAACTCGTGACGCGCAAAACATTTGCAATGAATTCCTAGCGCCTCAGACTGCTAGGCTACGGAGCGGGACGGGAAGGCCTTGCTAATATAGTGTATATATTGTACAACCGGTTTACACTTTTATTTAGTTTTGGCATTTCAAGCCGCTTAGGTGACTATTTGTTGTACTGCGATCGTGCAGTAAGCGTCGCCCGAGTTTCCACAGTAGCTCACGTCTAGCAATTGCATTTCGTAGACGGAAAAGCGTTCGCAGATGCGTAGTCGTGCTGCTGACCGCTGTGCTTGTTCGCCCAGCGCAAAAAAGTGCTTCCCGCGCCCTAGTTTTACGCTGTACGGTAAAAATATCAGTTGATTTTATTTGCTTAGTACCTATATTGACTTCGCTGACTCTTCTCCCGCCTTCAAGAGGCCTTATATTTTCCTACTGGCGTACCAGTCAGCGAAGCGTCGCATGTGCAGCGCTTGTGTGAAGCGACCTTGACTTGGAGCTAGATACAGTGTACAAACAAACCAAGTAAAGAAAGGCACATTCTTCCATTCACAAACGTGTCCTGGCTTCGTTTCAACTAAGCGAACGAATTGCGACCAAGCAATTTTTTTTAACCTCCTTGATTGCGACGACCCGCCGGCGGCCGGCGGACGAAACGCTGGGCCGACTGACTCTGTCGGCCGGGGAGCCGTGCAGTAGCGCAGCCGTGGCGCAGCCAATTGCCAGCTCATCCCCTCCTGACGTCACACGAAAACGCCACAGAAAATGGGCGAGCGTAAAGAGAGGAGGACAGCGTTTTCGAATTAGTTTTTCTACTAAATAAAATCGCGTAAACGCGCTAGAGTGGTCGAAACATGGCCTGGGGACTCCGGACTACAATTTGCGCTAGTAATCCCGCAATGTTTACATATCACTTCAGTGTCCCTTTAAAGACCTTGACGCCATTAGGGCGGAAATGACTCTCCTTCGCCAGGATAACGCAGCACTCAGGCAGGAAAACCAATCTCTGAAACAGAGAATTACACCTCACGTGGAAGACGCTCCCTCTCCCTGTCCCAATCCCTCACCACCCAAGCGTAAGGTAGTTTCAGACGACTCCCAGTCCGCTCCCGCCTTGTCGGACAGAGAGGAACTGGTGGGCAAGCACCTTTACAGAAGACTCATGTAAGCAGGCGCTCCTGGAGCAAAAGGCAGAATACTACAACTTTTATTAAGCTCTGCAAGGCAATCTCCGTTGTTCAGGCCAACATTGAAGAACTACGAACAGAACTGCACAATTTCATAAAGGAAATTTTCTCCGTATTAACGCTTCCACGACCCTCCTGCGGTGAACCAGCCCCTTATGACACCACGTATGAACAACAATAAGGAGGTGCTCGAAGTCTGGTAGTGGAATTGCAGAGGGTACCGCAAGAAAGGGCCCCATCTGCAGATGCTCATTCAGTCTACGGAGCTACCCCTGTAGTTATTGTCTTGTAGGAAACAGGCACTGCAGTTATGCTCCCGGGTTACAAGGCGTTCCAATGTATAACCAATCCAAAAACGGCGGTCTTGGTTCAACGGAATGTGCCAGCTCAAAGATCTCAATTCGATAGCGTTGATATCGCACATGATCTTGTCGTCTTATTTCCCCCTAAACGAGATGCACTTAGGATATACATAATTAACGTATATAGCAGCCCCAGAGATACTGGGCACAAATTTGATCACTTATTTTCTCTCGCTAAGCAGGCAGCCCAGAACCACATGCTGATCATAGCAGGGGACTTCAATGTCCCTCATACTGTTTGGGGATACTCTAAATGTACAAAGAAGGGTCGCTGCTATGGAAAGAAATACAAGCACCCAGGCTTGTTATTGAGTCAGATTTCTCGATCCCCACCAGAATTGACAATAGCGTACAAAAAGACTCCTCCCCAGACCTCACTCTCACTCACAAAATCAAGCGCTGCCGTTGGACCTGCACTGATTCATCGCTGGGCAGCGATCACTTAATTATTCAAACGGATATCTTCCTTGACGTTACCATTCCGCCGCGAACCAGAGATGAATTGGGATGAATTCCGCAACGTCCGTGCTAATAACCCCTCGCATGAAGTTAGCACCGACAACTTTCAGGACTGGGTAGACAGAATCATCTCTGATGCCCGACTTGTAAGCACTCGCTTAGACCCAGAAATTCCTTCGGATGTAGTAGATTCCCGGCTACAGCACATATGGAAGAATTCAAAAGCATACAACGCCGCTGGCGCAACAACAAGCACAACCGCAAACTCCGCCTGAAGCTAGCTGAGTTAACCGAGTTCATACAAAATCACGCTGCCGAATTAGCGCGCGATCAATGGGGCCAGATCTGCGATCAGATGAAGGGAAACTGAAGTATGAAACGCACATGGTCACTTCTCAGACATCTAGATCCCGAACGGTCCAAGACAACTCAGTTGAATCCACTATCCGCCATAGTTTATGATTTCCCGGGCACAAATCAGACACTCCTCAATAAGGTACGCTCTCTTTACATCCCGATAGGAGATAGACAGGCTCTTCCGTCCTATTCAGGGGAAGCTAATGCTGAACTAGATGCTGAAATAACGGAAGTGGAGGTACGAGCCGCCCTCCTCCACATTCACCCAGGGTCGGCCTCAGGACCAGACGGCATCACAAATGAGATGCTCCGTAATCTAGACGACCAATCTATTTCAACCCTTACAAAATAATTAACCATTTTTGGAAACTCGGCGTTCTACCCCAGTCCTGGAAGCACGCAAAAACTGCCCTGATACCTAAACCGGGGAAGCCGCTCAATATTAAACATCTTCGACCCATCTCCCTCACTTCATGCATTGGAAAAGTACTAGAGCACATCATCCATGTTCGCCTTACGAATTATCTCAACTCTACTAATTTTCTTCCTCACTCCATATTGGCTTTAGATCAGGATTGTCCACTCAGGATATTCTTCTTCAACTATCCTGGGAAGTAATTACCCCTCCGCCAAAAATGGACACGGCCGCTGTACTTGCCCTAGACCTCACGAAGCCATTTGACCGGGTATCACACAAGGCAATCTTGCAAGGGCTGGCAACAGCCTCCCCTGGAGAACGTACTTACAACTACGTCAGGGACTTCCTCACGTCTCGCACTGCAATTATTCAGGTCGGAGACGTCACATCAGACGTTGTTAAACCCCTCAGTTGGCACTCCGCAGGGCGCCGTACTGTCTCCGCTTTCGTTTAATCTCGCCCTCCTCAGCATCCCCAAGAGGTTGGAAAAAATCCCGCACCTTCACTTTAGGCTGTACGCGGATGACATTACCATTTGGGTACCGAGGGGTAGCGATGCCCTGCCTGCACGCAGGCAGGCATCGCTGCTGCAACTCAGCGTTCCTGCCTGCAACGCAGCGCAAGGAACGCGTCCCGACGCCAAAGCCTCCCGACAAGCAAAAAAAGCGAGAGTCCCACCCCGAAAGACGACACATAAACAAACACACACACTCCTAGCTCGCAGCCCCGAAAGACGACACATAAACAACACACACACTCAGTAGCTCTCACACTAAATAATGGGAAGAGAAAACATAATTAAATGGAACTGTAGAGGCCTTCTTAAAATCTTGACGCTGTATACGAAATACTGCATGCTAATCAGCCAAGTGTAATGTGTGTTCAGGAAACACATTTGAATTCCAAGCACACAAATTTCTTGAATAGTTACATGGTCTTCAGAAACGACAGGGATGGCTGCACACACTCTTCTGGCGGTGTGGCCATAATCGCCCGCAAATCCTTAGCATGCCACCCACCCTGTCCACTCTGAACACTGTCCTTGAGGCTGTAGCAATTCCAACAATATTATTTAATAGGTTGATAACGGTACGCTCAATATATATTCCTCCTGATCATGCACTTCGAGCTCTGATTTCGAGGCGCTGGTCGACCAGCTGCCCGAACCATACATACTAACAGGCGACCTTAATGCACAACTCTCTTTGGGGCTCCTCCAGAATGGATGCCCGAGGTCGCCCGATAGAGAAGTTTTTACACTGCTCCGGAGCATGCCTCTTCAAAAAAAAACAGCCTACATACCATAACTTAGGACACAATACATACTCTAATCTTGACTTGGCGATTGGTTCCGCAGTTCTCTTTCCATATCTTGAGGGGGTGTGGGCACAGACCCATATGGTAGTGACCATTTCCCCACTTCATTAACGTATATAGGTATAGGCCCGAGCAGTCCATCTTCCCATAACAGGTTTAATGAAGCAAAAGCAAACTGGAGTACATTCACAGAAAACACCTAAACTACACCACACAACCATAAAACACCTACACGTGGAGGAAGCAGCCCAACTCGTCGCGGCACACATACTCGACGCAGCCGAAAAGTCCATGCCCCAGGCCTCCAGTGCGTCCTGCACCCCAAGGAGGCCCTGGTGGAACGAGGACTGTAGGCGGGCGCGGGAGGCCCAGAACAAGGCGTGGGGTGTCCTTCGCCGGTACCCCACGCCAGATAATCTCATTTCCTTTAAACGGGCAAAGGCTCTTGGGAAGCCTGTGCGTCGTGAGGCGAAAAGGGAGAGTTGGCGCGCCTTCCTCACTTCCATCAACTCATACACCGACACTCACAAAGTCTGGACACGAATACGCAAGCTAAAAGGACAACAGACACACAGCCTGCCCCTGGTTAGCACAACAACAGGGGACACACTCGAAGACCAGGCCAACACGCTTGCACAACACTTCGAACACGTGTCCAGCTCAGCACACTACACCAACACTTTCATTAAACACAAAGCATCATGTGAGAAGAAGTCCTTGCGAGACACTAATAAGTCGAACTCATCCTATAACACCCCCTTTTCACTTCATGAGCTGAAGGTCGCACTTGGTACTTGTAAACCTTCAGCTCCAGGTGCAGACAGGATTTCATACACAATGATACAACACTTACATGCAGACAGCTTGAAACACTTCTTCACCTCTACAATAAAATATTTCTTTCGGGGCACTTCCCACGCTCTTGGAGGGAGGCCACAGTAGTGGCTTTCCTAAAGGAAGGAGAAGGACCCTTCCTCTCCCGCCAGTTATCGCCCCATTGCCCTGACAAGCTGCCTGTGTAAGCTCTTCGAGAAGATGGTAAACAGGAGACTCGTGTACTTCTTAGAGTACAACGGTCTTCTCGAGAGCTGCCAGGCGGGCTTTAGGGCGGGGCGATCTACGAACGATCAACTCGTTGCGTTAGAGTCATATATTAAAGATGCTTTCATCCATAAGCAGTACTGTATGACAGTATTCTTTGATCTTGAAAAGGCGTACGACACTGCTTGGCGGTACGGCATCCTCAGCGATTTGAAGTCCTTTGGTATGTCGGGTAACATGTGGAACACGCTTGCCAGTTACCTCTCTGGAAGAACGTTTCGCGTGCGTGTTGGAACTGCACTCTCTAGAGTTCATGTGCAGGAAAACGGTGTTCCGCAAGGTGGAGTTTTGAGTTGCACTTTGTTTATTGTAAAAATGAACTCTCTTCGGAAGGCTCTGCCACCAACCATTTCCTGCTCAATCTATGTAGACGACGTGCAATTATCCTTTAAGTCTTGTAACCTGTCTATCTGCGAGCGCCAAGTCCAGCTTGGTGTTAACAAGCTAGCTGGCTGGGCAGATAGCAACGGTTTTAAATTTAATCCAGTGAACTGTACTTGTGTTTTGTTTTCGAAAAGGCGTGGCATTCGGCCAGATCCAGACATCAACTCAATGGTGTCTCAATTCCAGTCAGAAATGAACACAAGTTTTTAGGTGTAGTCCTTGACGAAAAGCTCTCGTTCATTCCACATATAAAACAACTTAAACATAAATGCTTAAAGGCCATGAATATACTCAAGGTTCTCTCCCACTCTTCATATGGTGCTGACAAACAACTCCTTTTACGTGTTTTTTACTAGCCTGATAGGTTCACGATTAGACTATGGAAGTGTTGTTTATGGGTCAGCAAGTAAGACATCCCTCAAAATTTTGGACCCAGTGCTTCATCTGGGGCTCCGGCTGGCATGTGGCGCTTTCCGGACTAGCCCGGCCGAAAGCCTCTATGTGGAGTGTAATAAGTGGAACCTACAACGTCAGCGAGCATACACAGATCTCCTTTATGCTTTTAAAATTTCATCTATGCCACACCATCCTTTTAAATCAGCTTTTTATGATACGTCTATGACTGCACTACTCCTAAACCGACCATCGTTCTCTGCGCCCTTCTCTTACAGAGTTAGAGAGGAAGCGTCAGAGCTTTCTGTCTCCTTTTTAGACACCATACAAAGTTCTCAAACAGATTTTATAGCACCATGGCATCTCCGCCCTGTCTTATGCGACACATCTTTGACACATGTAGATAAAAACCGAGCTCCCACATGTGCGATTCTGCAGCACTTCTTGTATTTGCAGCAGAAGTATCAGTGTTCTGAATTTTATACGGACGCCTCTAAAACTGCCACCTCTGTGTCCTGCGCGGCGCATGGGCCCGGCCTTAATGTCACTAGAACTCTTAATAGTAATACCAGTATCTTTACGGCAGAGGCTTATGGTGTACTTCTTGTCGTTAATCATATCCTTCAAAGTCACATCCCGCAATCCATTATATATACAGACTCCCTCAGTGTCGTGCGGGCGTTGTCGTCAACAAAGTCTTCAAAAAATCACGTTGTAAATCTAATAGTCAAAGGTATTATGTCTGTGTATGTCCACAAATTTGAACTAGTCCTTTGCTGGGTCCCTGGCCACTGTGGTATAGCCGGGAACGAAGCAGCGGATCGAATGACTGCTGCTGCTACACTCTTGAATACAGTAGACATAACCACATTACCCTACACCGACGTGAAACCGCACATCAGACAACAACTTCGCAAAACTAGCAAACACACTAGAGCGAACAAACAGACAACAAGTTACACGTAATAAAACCACACTTGGGACCATACACCACCGACACACGCAATAGATACACTGAAGTCGCCTTGGCTAGATTACGGATAGGGCACACTCATGCAACACACTCGCACCTTCTCACTGGATCTCCAAGACCTCTGTGCAGCAGGTGCGGAGAGGCCTTATCCGTGATGCACGTCCTCATACAATGTAAGCACTCGACACTACACGACGCAAACACTTCCTCAACTGCACACACGACATAGTCCACCACCACCCATCATACGTCTTAGGAGATGAGGTGCCATGTTTTCTGTTAAGCGCACCGTTAGGTTCCTATCAGAAGTTCACTTTTTACAACTCATCTCATACCACCCATAGCGTTACCCCTGATCCTATACCCCAGTCACCTTATTTATTTTTAACCACTCTTGTTCTTCACCCCTGGCCCTGTACACCAGCATTTTTAACTGATTTTTTTTGTTCTCTCCTCATCAAATCAATTTGTGTTTGGCGCTCTTTGCCCATGTCGGCCTTGCGCCAATAAGTCAACCATCATCATCATGTATTGAAAATAGAATTCACTACATGAAACGAAAAAGAAGAGATGAAAAGAAAAAAGAAAACGAAAAAATAGAATTTTTAGCCTGTCTGAAATGCTATCAAAATTTCGTTAATTTACACCAGTTGTAAGTGCGGAGAGCTGTAGTGCTTTCAACTTTACTCGCATGTAGGGAATTACTAGAACCCAAACAAACCTCATTTGCTTAGCGCTAGCTTGAGCCTTCGTCAAACAAATTCCGACTAGTTTGCTTTTCTTTGTTTGCATCTGAAGATGCATTATCGTTTTCTTAGGTAGCCCGTTTTATTGCCAGGTATAGATTATTCTTCTCGTTGTGATCCATACATTTAGGGTAGCGTTTACCTGTACTTTTGAGGGTTTCGATATCTTCTGGCGTGTAGAAAGGAATACCAAGTCTGGTAACGAGGATTCCATATGTTCAGTATAGATTTTTTTATGCAACGTAAGGTAACTGTACGCCGTGCATTTCTGATGCATGTTGGAGTAAAAAACGGAGACACAAGGCTTCAGTAACGAAGCCGAAACGTCTTGTTGTTGTTTTAAAGTTTTTAAGTTTCTTTTTGTCGGTGTCTCCGTTTTTTACTCCAACATGTTTCCCGACCAGACGGGTTTCCGTCAAACCCTCGACTTCATTTCTGATGCATTTTTAGTACGTGTTTATTCGACGCGGTGACTTATTGGATAAGGCGTGGTGCTGCTAGCCCAACGATGCCAGTCCCATCCCGGGCACAGTAGCTGCTTTTCAGATGAAGTTGGAAGGCCAAAACGCCCTGAAGTATTTTTTGCTCGCATAATAGACGCCTTTTGAGCCACAATTTTTGACCGACGACGTAGAGCGGCGGATGGCCTCAAATGTTTCAGCGTCTGCACGCCATCGTCATGCCGCCGCTTAGCTCAACCGACCGGTCGACGTTGGGGTATACCTTACCGTTGTATTACCTAATGCACTTAGATTGAATCGACCACGTATACGACGCTGTATGTGAAACGATCGCGATGATTTTCCTGTTAGGCTTACGTCCTTGCGAACAAGCTCGTAAACAGGGTTAGTGAGAGACTTATTCACTTTCGCTTGTTGTTCGTTATCGGCATGCGGAGCTCGACGTGTAGACGTGGCTTTGCCAGGACGATACCTTAATGGGTCTCACCATCTTTGTTACTGTAATTTGGGTGTAATCGCGATAGATTCCGCTAAGGAGCATGCGCACCGCCGGCGAGAGCTTGATTGCACACGAATTCAGACGGCCGCTGGGGCTGGGGCATGTTCACTGCCAGTGACTGGAAAAATTGTTTACGAACTGATTGAAAGCATGCCCTTGTAATTAATAGATCATTTAGAGCATCGCTGTAATGACTTCGGAGTGTATGGGCGGCGATAGTCAGTAGCAAGTTCATTTTTTTTCTCATTTACTGGTTATGGTCGCCATTAATTTTTCATTATCAACCAACCGGAAATCCGTCGACAGTCGATCGGTTTTTAACAAACAACTTCCGAAATGCTTCCGGTTAATTTTATGGTGTAAACATTCAAAGCTTACAAAAAGCGGAATGCGAAAAGACTAGTTTTTTCCCAAGATTCAATGTTTACGTATTTAGTGAATTGCCGCTGCACTAGCCCAGCAGGACCGTTTTTTTTGTTTGTTTGAAGGATTACCGGGTACTTTCTGGTATACCAGCCTAACATCCCCGCACTACCGGGTTTTTATTTTTGTGTGCTTACTCGTTTAGCATTTTTATTAGAATAAGCGATGTCGTAGACAGCATCAGCAATATTTTTGTGTGCTATTTTTCGTTCGAAAATACCGTACTGTTTGAAAGCATTACTTTTTTCTCTTTTCCCGGTTTCCGCTTTCTGCAAAGGCAAAGGCACATCCATCCGGATGCGATTTCTTTATGGACAAACAACATCCGTCAGTGGCCCTGCGTGCAAGAAGCAGATGTAGTCTGTGACCTCCAAACTATCAGCAGCTTCAGGTCTCCGTATTTGCATAATTACGTGCAAAGACATTCATTGAGGATGTTATTGGTGCAAAAAATTTCCGGCGTTGAGTAACAGTAAAATTTATTCTGGTTCACTCACTGCATTCTCCCGTAACCGATACGAAGCGTGGGCACGCGTTTGCGTTCGGAGTGTTGAGTGCAGGCGCGACGATTCTGTTGGCGTGAAATCTTCACCATTTATTGCATGTAATGGGTTAAGAGGTGCTGTGTCAAATCCGGGTCCGCAAGAAATGAATGCAACAAACACGTGTTGAAGCCGGACTCTTGGTCAACACGCTGAATGCTGCAGTGCTGTGTACGAGCAAGCAACTTTCCTAGGGCATCGCATTTACATTTTTAGCTTCGACAAACATGTGCCCATTCCATTACATTTTTTTTTCTGTTTATCGCCATATGTAGCACAGTGCTGCCCGGTGCAGAAGTATAGGCTGTACGGCCTAAACAACACCTAGAAAACTGAAAAACAGTTTCAATCGCAAGGGAACACGCATGCCCGCACACAAAAACCCCGGGAATCAACACTCCTGCAGGGCTACGCTCGGTTACAACTCAAGAACGGCACCACCTCATGTAGTGTATCACTCCGCTAAAGCGCCGGACTCGTGACGTCAGTGCGCGCGCGTTTTGAAAGGGGTTTACTATGAATGCGTGATATCGCCTGCCTTGTCTCACGCAGTTTGTTTGTCGTCCCTGGAGTCGTTTATAAGCATATTAAGTCCAAAAAATCACGGGAACGGCTCACGCCATGTTCAAAATATTCCCAGTAACGCCCTACTTGCGCCGCGCGGAGAAACATCCGGCTACGGTGATAGGGCACAGCGGCAACTTCCGGCGCCGTTCTCAAGTTGTCACCGAGTGCAGTAAGCAACACTGGCACCGCCGGTACTCTCGCTACCGGAGGCTGACGGCGCGGCACAGACCGCCGATTTGAACTTTCCGTTGGAAAGTTCTATAGAACGTTCTAAACGGGAGACTGCGAAATCTCAAGAAAAGGCACACTTTCACGAAATTACTGCGTGTATAGTGTTTGCTTTCGCTCGTGATAAACCGAGAATTTATTATCGCTCAGCCGCGATGTCAGGAGCCACAGGACAAGTGATTCGGCAGAAAATCGCGAACCCGTCATGTTGATGGTTGCATTTTAATGGCGCAAGGCCAACTGCGAACCCGTCGTAAAGCCAACTGTACTCTAATGAGTGAGATGTCTTGTAACCACACTTAACAAATGGACGAGAGACACATATAACATAGTCACGTGATTGATAATGTAAATAAGTCGCGCGATTCCTCGACTAGCGTATGTTCCAGGATTACTCCGCATCATTCAGCGAAATTTCAGCAGTCCATCTTTCACGAAAGAAGGAAGACTAGCTAAAGTTTTCGGTTCGTTTTAGGGAATACTATTGTTATATACCTAGGCACGCGTAGTTACATGCATACAAACACAAAGCGGCCCGCCTATTTAAGGCAATTATTAAAGCAAAACCACGCTCATATGGATGCCAAACACAGTCTTTGTCCTCGGAAACGCGTGGACCAAGTCAGGCTTATATTTCTCCGCCGCCTATATGATCGTCACAGAAATGCCTCTCGTACATTTTACTTCTAAGAGCATAATGTTTCTTTAGAGTGTTGTGGAACCTCCTAAAACAAGACATAATGTTTACGCGCACGAAAATTAGTAATCGCTTATGCACAACAAGTTACATGGAGACGCAGGTCATTCGAGGCAAGTCGATATTTTACGGACTTCGGAATATGATGCAATGTTAACACGCCTTGACGCTGATCAGGTAGCTCACTTTGAAGCGCTTTGTGCGCAGTTACTGGAGACTGAAGATGATCGATTGTGAAGTGCGGGCATTTAACTTCACCATTGTTTTCCTCTGTACCACAAAGGATTTAACTAACGGAAAAAGATTTTTTGTTTCGATATGATTCGAAGAAGCCCATCGTTTTTCTCCACAGCAACAAGTGTTCCTGCTATGGACGAGTTTCTAAGACCTGTAATTGCAACACATGCGACCATGACTCAACTCATCCCGTGTATATGTATTAAATCTACCGTAACGAATTTGCCGATCCCACAGTTTTTGCTGATTGATTACGGGGTTTAGCGCTCCAACGATACACGGGCGCTGAGACTCGGCTCTAGTGCAGGGCTCCGGATTACTTTTGACCACCTGGGGATTATTAACTTGCACCGAAAGCTCAAACAGGGTCGTTCTTTCTTTTCACCGCCCGCCGATTTTATCCAGACTGAAAAAATCGCGTTTACCCTTTACTATCGCAATATTCTTATTATGTTGCCTCAGTTAAAAGTGCAGACTGCAGTGGTACACTGCACTTTACTCGCATGTAGTGGATTACACTAATCAAATAACCTTCCTTCGTTTAGAATTAGCTTGAGCCTTTGTAAAACACAGAACACTTGTTAGTTTTGCTCTGATGTTATCCGAAGAGACATTGTCGCTCTTAGTTTGCCTTCTAATACCCAGCTATCCATCATTCTTCCCTGCGTCAACCATAAATGTATGAGGCGGCGCTTGCCTGCACTAATGTAATGGCTTCAACATTTTCAGGCTTACAGACGGGGATACACGTCTAGTAATGAGGCTCTCAATCCTACATTAAAGAATTTTCCCATGTAGTGTAACTGTGTGGCATGCATTTGAAATTTAGTTTCTCGTAGGTGCGTTTTTACCCGGTGCGGCGGCTGACTTGAGGAAGTGTTACGCTGCTGAGCCCGAGGACACGGGTTCTATCCATGCCCAGATGGAATTGGAAAGCGAAATCGCCCGTGTGTCGAGATTGAGTGTACGTTAAAGATAGCCCAAGTGGTAAAACCAATTCAGAGCCTCCCACTACGGCACGCAACAAAGCCCGGATTGTTGCCTCAGGCGCTTTAAATTTTTTCAGTGCATTTTGAGTATTTCACCGCAGGTTCCCAGCTGGGTGAGGCTCGAAATATTTTCAATACCCTGTGCTCCCCCCACCAAAAAAAAACATCACTCCCTAAAAAGTTACAAAGAAGTTCTAAAGCTTTCTTACGTCAAAACTATGTCAAAAGTGCGTCAAAACTTCGCTGAAAGTGCGTTCAATCAATCGTCAAACCTTCAAACACGCCAATACAAAACAAAGAAAAAACCAATGAGGCCTTTTTTCAGTATAATAAGTAAACGCATCTACGAACGATCTAAATGTTTACCAATACGTAGTTATAAGATAAAGGTATTCTTTAGTACTCGTTCTTCATGATGGATGCGTGTATTGTCTTACCGGGAAACTTTCCCTTTTTGCGATTTTCAAGTAACCGTTTTGACACAATAAAAGCCCGGTTGAAGCACAGTGCAAACGACAAGACAAAGAACGATAGCAGGAGGAAACACAAAGCGCTGACTTACAACTGGATTTTATTTTCTCCAACGCTACCAAATGAAAAAAATTGAAGAAAACAAAGCATGAAAAAAACACATGAAACAAACGGCATGAAAAACCACAGAGCCAACCACACAGCTAACCATTATCGACACGTGTCCTGTTAAGATAGTCTATCGCCTTCTTTGTGAGCGCAATTGAAGCTATACTGACGCAGTTCTCCCCCAGGCGTTCAATCCTTCGCGGTCTATATATTTCCCGAGTTAGCGCGTTCATGTTTCTGCCGATGAAGCGGCCATCTTCAACAGCGCTCGCAGCCGGATGTGTCGCAGTGAGTGGCGAGATGACCAACCGCTTTATTTTTCACGTTATTTTGGTACTCTCCAAGACGGTCATTCTAGAGGCATCTTCCAGTTCGACCGATATACCTCTTTGCAATATTTAAAGGCAGGTCGTAAACGACGCCTTCAACACAATGAACGAAGGGCGATCTGTGATTTATGTGACACTGGGATTTTCCCTCCCCGAACCGTGGTTCATGCTGCAGAGGGCTGACAGTTTCTTTGGGGCAGAAAAGCACACTTGTATGCTCGCTCTGTTAGCTATCCTTCTCGCCATGAAGGTACGGGATCACAGCCACTATTCCCTTAGGCCTTTGTTGTTTGTCTTGTGGTTGCGAGCCCAAGAACTGCTTTTTCGCCTTAAGCATACCTTGTGCAACAGAGGCCAACACATGCCCAGGGACGCCTCAACCTAAAAGGCGCGTCGTCTCCGCTCTGAAGCTGGCTTTAGCCTTGTGACTATAAGTTTTTCCTAGAGCATTTGAAAAACAGAATCGGTCAATGCCTTTCTTCACCAAGTGTGCGTTTCTGCCCCAAAGAAACTGTCGGCCCTCTGCAGCATGAACCACGGTTCGGGGTGGAAAAAATCCTCATGTCACATTCAAACTTTTCTTCAAACTTTGCCGTTTAAACCTACACCCCGACGTCCTAAAGTGGATCCGTAATTTTTAAGTAACCGCACTCAAGCTGTCTTTGTTAACAATGCTACTTCTACTTCCCTTCCGGTAACATCCGGTGTTCCGAAGGGGTCAGTTCTGGGTCCGCTTTTATTTCTCACATTTATTAAAGATCTCCCAACTCACGTTTCCTGTAAAATCCGAATGTTCGCCGATGGTTGTTTTATTTATCACACTGTTTGTAACACTTCTGATCAATTAGCTCTACAAAGATTGGCTAATGATTGGCTAATTTGGACAAAGATTGGCTAATGGAACTTAACCCTCACAAATGCAAAGCCTTACCCTTCACCCGCCGCGGCTCTGCCGCTAGTTTTTTCCTTATGATATGAGTAACGTTACCGTTGAAACAGTTAATTAATTTAAATATCTTAGAGTCACATTTTGCAATGATCTTTTATGGGGTTTGCATATCACAAACGTCACAACATCGCCAAATAAAACGTTGGGATTCTTGCGACGTCATTTACGTACTGCACACCTAGAAATGTAAAATCATTAACTTACAAAAGCCTTGTAAGAACTAAACTGGAATATGCTTCCCCAATCTGGAGCCCCGCGACAAGCCTATCTTCAAGACGCCCTTGAGTCTCTTCAAAACCGTGCCGCTAGGTTTATACATAGTTCATACTCCCATGACGTCAGCGTATCTTCACTGAAGGCGTAAAATTGAAACTACCCCTCCTTTCCTTTCGGCGCCGTATCGCCAGTCCTTCTTTATTTTATAAGTTTTTTCACAGCTTGATGCGCATACCACCTTCTTTTGTTCCCCAGCGCACATCTCTCAACGCACTGGTAATTCTCTTCAAGTCGCACGCCCATGTGCACGCACTGTTACTTCTAGGTGCGGAGTACCTTAGGACCACACAATGTCCGTCCGTGTCCGCGCGCATAGAATTTACAATCGCAAAAAATCACACAGGCACCGGCAGGATTCGAGCCTGTGTCTGGTAGACCAGACAGAGTTAGTGTCAGTCATCCCACCCATTGGGCTACAACTGTGAGTTACTACTCGAAAGTCAAACGGCTTATTCCCTCGCCAGTAACGGTTCCAAGTACCTTAGGACCTGCCAATGTCCGCCCGCGTCCATCCGTGCACACACCACCATCAAACGAAAATCATCCGAAATATGATTTGACCCGTGAATTGCAGTTTCATTTAGGGAAAAATCAAGGTGCAACTCACGGCTCAAATCGAATGACGGTCGGGGCGCAAATCGGATGTCACTCGGGGCGCACCTTCGGTGTCATTTCGAGTCCCCGTAATCCACACCGTCGCCATCATCCAAGGAGTGGAAATGCTGACATTTTATACATCGTTTTTTCCTCTCACAGAAGCTTCCTGGAATGGCCTATCAGGCGACATTCCTGCCATTACTTGTACTTCCACCTTCACAAGCAATATCACTAATTATCTTTCACCGTACGACAAGTGATTGTTTTCTGCTCAGTTTTTATGTAGCCATTAATACCCCGCAATAGGCCTTTAAGGAATAAAATTAAATGAAAATGATAAAAAACAAAGAACGCCCTTCGGTTATTGCGTTGAAGGCGTCGTTTACGACCTGCCTCTAAATTGCTGACACAGGTATATCGATCAAACCGGAAGATGCCTCAATGACCGATTGCGGGAGCCCCATAATAATGTTAAAAATAAAGCGGTTTGTATTTAGCCACTCACTGCGATACATGCGGCTCCTAGCCGCTGTTTGGAGATTGCCGCGTTATCGGCAGGAACGTGAACACGCTAACTCGGGAAAGTATACAGGCCGCAGAGATTGAACGCCTGGGTGAGAATTGCGTCAGTATAGCCTCAATTGCACTTCACGAAGGAGGAGACTATCTTAACAGGACACGTGCCGATAATGGTTAGCTGTGTGGTCGGCACTGTGGTTTTTCATGCCGTTTTTTTGTGTTTTTTTTTCATGTTTTGTTTTCTTCAATATCCTTTATATTTGGTGCTGTTGGAGAAAATAAAATCCAGTTGTAAGTCATAGCTTCGTGCGTCCTCTTGCTATCGCCCTTTGTCTTTTCGTTTGCGCTGTGGTTCAACAGGCATCACAACCTCGCGAGAGTTTTCACGTTGAAAAGCCCGGTGTCAAGTACGAGCCCTGGTCCCTTGGATTTTATCAGGGTTTCTCGGTCGACCAACTCATTCATGGAGAAATGCATTAGCGTTTTGCCAGGCCGCTATCGGTTACCACTAAGGCACCTTTCGCTATAAAAATGGTAGCTTCTTGCACTTCTCTTTTGCCCACAGCCTTTTTAAACTTTCGTCTTCCCTTGGAATACTTTAAGATCTCTCTGCAGTTCGAGTAAAATTCCGCGACGGCTAGCTGGCAAAAATTCATCATTGAAAAACAAGCGCGAACTGAAACACGACCAAGAAAGGGAGGCGGCAGCGCGAAGGAGACAGCTCTGATGCAGATTCGCGCTTAGTGTTCAATGAGAACTGTGTTTAACTTTAACAGGTCATACACCTTTGAAGATAAGTTGATAATTCTTTTTTATTCCAGTATCGATTTTTTTTACTGTTTACGGTTTCATCGACAGCCTACTCAGGTTCCCTGCAGGGCGGAGACCTCTCCCATCGATATCCAACCACCCCTGTCCTGCGCCGCTCGAGTCCACATTTTGCCCCCGCCCACCTCCAATTTGTTTATTTCATCCCTACATTGTGTTATTACCCTTCACCTCCTTCTAAACCCGTCTCTTGATATCCACTCTGCAACCCTAATTGTCTACTTCTTGCCAGTTGTTCTCGTTACATGGCCTGCTCAAGTCCTTTTTTTCTGAATTTGAACTGTGATATGTACTCGTCCCTGAGCCAGGAAGCTCGTTTCCTATCTCCAAGTGTTACTCCTATCATTTGTCTATCTATGACCCATTGAGCCGACCTAAGTTTGCTGTGTAGGTTTTTAATAAGGGCCGAAGCTTCAGCATCTATGCGTCATCACGGGGAGAATGCATTCGTTTTATAGTTTTTCAGTGATATAGGTTCATTCTTCAATATTTGGGAGTGCTTCCCAGCCAATATCTATTCTGCGGCGGATTTAACGCTCGTGGTTATGGTCAGCACTAAACATTTGTACGAGGATCAGCACTAACCATATCTTTGTGCTTCTATCGTTTCGTTTCCTTAGCTGAAGAGGGCGCTTTCGGCATGCTTATTCGTCATTTATTCAGATTTCTTCACATTTATTTTTAGCCCTACAGCCGAGCTTTCTGATTGTAGCTCCTGAACATTTTTGCTGGTATTCTGCAGTCTCACTCATGAAGACAATGCCATCTGCAAACCTCAAATGGCTCAAGTATCCCCGTTTACCCTGAATCCTGTGTATTCCAATCAAACTTTTTGAATACCTCCTCCAGACAAACTCTGAACAGGTTTTGCGAGATGGTATCACCCTGTCGTACACACCCTTAAGGAGCGGAAATTTGTCCCTTGCCTTGTGAAAGGATTACACCTCTGCCCGTATGTTTATATACCTTCGCTGGGGAGTTGTATGTTGGGTCTTCTTAATCCCCGTGTCTTTCAATGTTTCTAGCACTGTCGCAGTACTCACTGAGTCAAACGCTTTTTAATAAATGGCAAGTAAAGGTGTTCCTTATACTTTAATGGATATTTTCAATCACTTGATTGACGACTTGTATTTGATCCACTGTTCAGTATACTTGCCTAAACGCAGACTGTGCTCCTGGTTGATGGAAATGTAGGCTGCCCACGTTAAACAGGCGGTTAACTATCACTTTGGCAAACAGCTTGTAAACAACTGGAGAGGTAGGCTGAGAAGCTATGAAAATGGCAAACGGCCGTTGGTATTTCCCTTCTTGGTGAATCAGAATACTGCTGGCATTTTTTTCAGGCTATGAGTGGCAGTTTTTGAGTCCTTAGGCATGTCTAAAAATAGTGCGGTGAGATGTTCCAGTAACAAACGCTCCTCCGTCCTTTAAAGGGTAAGGGGATTATGCCATCGGCCACCTGCAACCTTTCCTCTCTTTTCATGGCCCCTGAAAAGCCGCTTCGACTATCCTCTTAGTGACTATAGTGGGACATAAAAAGTACGCTTGCCCCGCTCAGTAGTTTACCCTGGTCTAAGCTTAGTGCTTGGCGTAGTAGGCTTTGTGAGAATCGTCCTGGGTAGCTTATCAATCTTGTCCTGGCCGGTCAGTATAGTTGCCGTGCTCCGCCTCGTAGTGCGCACACATGCTGTATTTACCGGGCAGGCAACAAGCGCTCCCTATTATGTTGTAATTTAAGATCACTCCTATTGCAAAGGCGTTTCGGCCGATCGTTGCCATGTTTTACGCACGAAATTTAGCTTCTGGTAATCAATTTCGACAGCTCTGTAACTCAACCTTAATCAAGCCGATAATTTCGCACTATTTTTTCGCAATTAGTTATTCGTTTTAAGTTGGTTGAACGGTTGTGTTCTGAAATGCGGCTTCTTCTCCCACAGCTGCTGCTGAGTTATAATTGCCATTAGGTAGGCTCTCATTTCCATCTATACACTATCGTGCTACAACTCATTTAGAAGCGCGAATTCGTTTTGAAAAGTGTTTAAACTCCTGCTTCCTGGCTCTTACAGACTTTACAATGGGGTTTTTACTTTCGCTCCCCCAGTTTCCTTCTGTTTTGAGATTCATTCGTTCTTAGCTGCTAACCAACCTATGCTCGCTGCTCTGAGTCTTGCCTAGCACCTCTACGTCCTGCACAATACCTGGGTTGTCACTTAAAATGAAGTGAATTTCCTTTTTTGTTGTACACGTCGGGACGTTTGCATGTCAATTTCCTATTCCTTTCGTTTGTAGAAGTATGTGTTCCGTGAACCTCAGGGTATCTTTCTCCGCAAGTCACACCAGTGTATCTCTTCGTCTGTTGCGATTGTCTCTTCACCTTCCCACTGACCTTTTTTCCATATTCTTTTTTAGCTACCTTTGCGTTAAAGTCCTCCTATCACAATTGTGAACTGTGCTGTCCCAATATTTATTGCTTTCGAGTTCTATTTTCTGCTTTCGTTCAAACACCTCCGGAGGCTGGTTACTCTGCATGGTTTAACAAATAGTTTGAACTATCTGTTGCCAGGGCCGCTTTGTGCCTGCTTCTGCAATGTTCAAAGACTGCCTCGACTGATTCATAGAGACCTCTTGACAGTCCGTATCGGACGACTGTTCAAGAGAACAAACGTGACATGATCGTAGCTTCGCTTGGCTTGTGTTGAATTTCTTAGCAAGCCAGGCCCTCTGCCGGCATAGTGTACTCTTAGCATACGAAGCTCTGCTCATTATTCGCTACCACTTTTTAACGTCCTGCCCTTTTCTCTTCACTAGACGTTGTTTGAACAGGGATAAGAATGTCTGGCAGGGCGAATGTGGTGTTATCACAGAGCGGAGAAGGCAAAATCTGAGCGCGTTAAAATACAAAACAAAGTGAACGACCCCTCCGCTCGCGATCTGCGGAATATAGGTAGTGTTGCTAAGGCGCATGTTTAAACACCTTGATTTCTGTGTCTTTTGCTCACTGCAACAAGGGTGACGTAGAACCTCGGCAACGCCGGGCTTCGTCCCTGGAGCCTCGATTCTTAGAGTTAGAGACCATGCGACACATTTCTCAAACTTAACACAATGTGATCTGCTTTATCTACTTTGAAAACGTAATCAACAAGCGAACCCAGTGCTTAGATTAGGGGTCCTACAGCACAATATACAAATATTGCTGCTCTGGGCTCAGCGCACAACTTTAAAATTTGCTTGAAAGATTTTCTCTTTCGCTCTTTGGGCAAAGTCTGCACGCTAGAATGACACAATTTCAGTGCCGTCTTGGCTAATGGCCAGCTTCCTCCTACCCGCCGATACGAGCGCGTTCGATGGCCTTTTTAAAAAATTTGCGAAAAGGTAAAGTAAAAACAGAGACGTATCTGCGGCGATGCAGGCCCGTGGGTGACGTATGCTGCAGCGATAACCATAGCCTTCGCAGCAGGTCTAGGTAAGAAAATATGAAAGCGTACACCGACTAAATGTGCGGCAGGGTCTCTTTAACAAGCCGCTAAATTTGGTTTCTGGAAAGAAGCCATCACCTGTGAAATTCGATTTGAGAAACGGTCGGGTTAAGTAGCTTTCTAATACGAACAAATACAGATCGAGCGATTCAGACTTTTGCGCTTCTACTGCAGTCGCTGTAGACAAGGAAGGACTTTGTACACCCTTAAATCAGAGGTACCTGCTCCTCCATGGTAGCAATAAATCTGATGTAGAACCATAATGAACCTGGTCTTGGAGAATGTACACTCAGCGCTTATAGTTAAGAAAAGTTTATTTTCAAGATAGAAACATGCAGGTGCGCATGAAATTCCAGCGACGGTTCCGCAAATTTGCTACCTAAGAAGAAAACACACAATTCGGGATCCCATCTGTTGTGCTTGGCTATTATGAACGCGCGCAGCTAAAGTTTTGGGGCCTACCGCTTCTCAAAACTGCGGGGTTTTTCCCTATTGAAAACGTAAAATGACAATAACAATGAAATAAATCTTAGTGCTGCCGGCATACAGTGCAATGGTTCACATCGTGGAAGAGTAAGCCTAGTGCAACTATATTGTGACGTCACAATGGTTTATTTCATTGGTGCCGGCCAGCCATCCGGTCGTCCCAACGTGGTCCGCTCCGCATTTGCCCCAGAAAAACCACGCGAAAGAGTGTCGAGTTGAATTCAGTTATTTTGAAAAATTCCTCTCTTGCCTACCACGCTTAAGTGCTATTCTTTAATGAGAGCAATTTCTTTCACTACGTGTGTAACACTAAACTGTGAGCCTATAAGTTGCTAATCTGCCCAGCGCTGAATGTTTACAGCCCGTTTGTAACCATTAAAGCTGCGCGATATAAGCCACGACGAATTCGCTCAAAAGAAAGATGGTCGTTTTACGTGTCGTTGTTTTGATTCTGAATTTTGGCTCGGTACCGCACTAATTTTCGTGCGACTAAGACCGGTACTCTTAAGTCAAAATGCCGAACATCTGAATTTTTTGATCGGGCTATCGTCTTGATCGCGACACGCCAAGGGAAAGTGGTGGTGATAATGACAGGATACGTTCCCAAATCAAACACTAATGCGTGCACTACACCATAAAGAGTGCTTTGGTGTCGTTGTGACTTTGTTGTCCTGTCTTCCCGCGCTTCTACAACCACGGTCAAGTTGCTTCCGTTACGCCTCCCTGCATCGCTGCATTGTTTTTATCGTGTTGCCAACTTGTGCCGTCGCTTTTCTTATGGCTATTACGTACTCTCAACTAACTCATCTACCACGTGCACGTGGATGTCCGCCCTCAACTTCTCCCTATGCCTGTTTATTCATGTATAGTTTGTTTCCAACTACCATGAAGAAAAAGGAATGATTCCTTCTGGCCGACTTGGGCCTTCTCCTTTGGTTACTTGTATCTCAGTGTAAAATTTATTAAAATTTCTTTTATATAATGGCGCTTGCAACTTCACTTTGTCTTGTCTGTTCGCATGGCATCTGACACACTCCCTAGATAACCTTCACGGGCGATGGTACGCACAACAAAAAATCTGTGATCCTTAGGTAATTAATGCACAAAATATAGACGCAACTTGCATCGTATACGTGGTATAGATGATTGCCGCTTTGTTAAATAAAAACGTAATTTAGAAGAGAAATAACTTACTTAGCGCTTGGAGCAGAACTTCGCACAGACTGCTTGTTTTTCTAACGGGCAGACTTATGGACAAACTAGCAACCAAGGTAACGTTCCCAGTAAGACTAGTTGCCGGTTTCTCGAAGTTAAAGGTACTTCCTCCTGATGCAGGAGCTCCCGAAAAAGGTAAAGGCGCGCATACGTTCCGAAGAGCTTAGAAAGAAGTCCTGGTTGTACCTTTGTGGCACGTAAGAGTATCTGAAGCTGTATTGAAGATGTTTCACGTCACGATGCTTGGGAGAAGAAAGACCTAGTACAAGCTTCCTGCTTTCAAATTTCGTTGAAACACCTCGAATACGTCGATGCAGCTATGCAAGGAGTAATACCGAGGCGTGATCACTCAATACCAGAGCCTCTGCTTGAGGGGTTTGAGCACCTGCGCGCATGGGTAAATCATTACCGCGCCTATTTGCACCTTGGAACAGAAAGGGCTTTCATATCCTTTCAATTTCTATCAGGCTAAGCTGAGGCATGAAAGGAAATATTCAAACCTTTCTTTCCAAATACACACAGGAGGACTGTGTTGCGGTTTATTTCTGAAAATAACTATTTAACCGTTGTAGCAAGATGCTGATTTTATGTAACGGGAATGTCGCTACCGTCCACGTAAAACTCACTGCGAAGCCTGCGGCCACCACGTTTTCTCGCTTGTTTGTTTGTTGTAGATATAAGGCTAGAGTTGAGCTTTTAGAGATGCATATCGTACTTTTCAAATAAGTCACGGCATCTGTTGCACACGAAAATTTTCACAGTTTAAACGTCTTTCGTGAAGGTACGGACCAAAATGAGTCACTGAAATAACAGTAGCTTATCTGCGAAAAAATAGTCTCAGAGCAATGAGCGCAGAAATAAAAGGGAGCAACTCATGTATAATGAGGAAGTCTGCTTTGCTGTACTTGTAGACGTACCGCAGGAAATTCAACAAGATGGTGGAGGAGGCGAAGGCGAGTGCTAACTTCCAACAAGGTTTATTTCTGAGCGTGCAGGCACATATCCTCTAACGGCGAAGAAACACTTAAAAGGAGCCGTTGAAAGACCACTCGCTCGTAAAGCGCGAACACTTCGTGGCCTCAAAAATATACCAAAGCCCAGTGAAGGGAGTCATGAAGAATTCAGGCCCTAACCTACAAATCCTTCTGACTTGAAAATTTCGTGCGTTGGCCTATTTCTGCGTTGCTTTGTCCTATTGTGACGCTTTCTTGCGCCCATAAGCTTCGTTTACATGGCTAACCAGCGGTGTTGTAACGTGTGGCCGATGCTTTACGTATGACGCGTGGCCTTCTCAGTTCTAGTTTGGGTACCGATGACGCGTGGCCTTTCAGTGTAGCTGATTTTGGCCATTTCCATGTTGACTCTACTACGCCAGCTCCCCGGGCGCCCCCACCCGACATTATCACCTAAGCTCTGCTTTAGGCAGCATCTCGCTGCGCGCCCGCTCTGCTGCGATGGAGACCCTTTTTCGCTCCCGCTATGTATCATTCCGTCTTACCAGTTTCGGTAGACGCTAAAATGTACCTGAGCTATCTATAAACTCAGCCAATCTCCCACCCCTTATTTCTAACTCCAGTCCAACTAGGTATTTTCCCTCATGCGCGCGGGATTGCGGCGGAGGCGTCGTCTGCGTACATTGAACCGTCGGATTTTCTTTTCGCCTAGTCATATAAAGCTTCGCCTTAAAAGTGGCCCGGAACCTCGCGGGCTGCAGTGAAGGCCACAAAATCTTCGCAGAATTTCACGTGACAGGCATGCTCCGGGAGCCTCTCAATAATAAAGAGTCCAGTCTGTGCTACATAATGCTAACCACACCATGGAGGTTTCTGAAAGACGACATTTTCTCCACAATTGGCGAAGGTCATTTTCTGCTTCAGAGAAGAGCCTCGATTTGAATTCTTGTCTGATACTTTCATTTTGTAGAGGTTGGCGATTTTTTTTCGGCAGTAGCAAAAAAAAACGACCTAAACACCGGTACGCGCTGCAAACCTTCTTGCAAAGTCTTGGGATAAGTCGTGAGTATAGGAAACGCCGGTACGCTTTGGCGGATGTAATGACATGTTGTGGAAGGACTTGCTTTGAATTCTGAAGCTTCGGTACCGAAGTTTTCGCTACTGAAATCTGCATGTGTAGAAAAACCAGTACGCGAGGGCTGTCAGATTGCTAATTTAACAAGCAGTCATTTATTGCAGCACGAGTTAAGTCGGGCGTTGCAGAAGCAGACGTTAACAAAAGTCTATTCACAAGTTTTCAATGAGCGGTATAGAATGTAAACCGAGGTTCATTGCTTCTCTTGTACGCCCCCGTGGAGTCCAGTTCCGGTGAAGGTGAAAGCTATGTCTAAATATTTGACTATTGTTAGTTGGCAACGCTTGCATTGGTAAGAGATGTTTTAAAACGTTCTCTGGTGAAACTGAGGTTGTCAAGAGCTGGTGAATCGCTCTAACTAGGTTCACAGTTGTGTTTGTTTTCGAGGTTTGGAGTTCTCGGGGCTGCAGCGAACAAATGTATATAATATCTCTTTACTGTTTGAAAAACTGTAGTGTTCCGTTTTCTGCATAGAGATGCTTGTTCATCTGCCCGAGAACCAACAACCTTACTCACGAAAGATGCCGTTTCACTGCACAAGTTTCTACAGCATTTGTCCGCTTCCTAATGCGCCATTACATTTACACAAAATAGGCCTGCAATTGCACTGTCAAGAAGCTTACAAAGAATAAGCTTCTATTCACACAAACAAGTAACGAGATTATAGTTTTCTGTTTCAACAAAAACACTTTGAATTTGAGGCCTTCAGTTTAGAGAGCGCTGTCCTTCAGGAGGAGCCATAATGAACTAAACACGCCCGGAGCTTTTTCTGTACAGCAGTCACAGGAATGGTTTGGGGAGGCGATCACAACGTAGAGACATGCCGCGCGTATATTTAAAAGGAGAGACAAAACATAATTTTTCAAAGCAGACATGTGGTGCCCATAAAAAAGACACTGAGAAATAACTGCGAACAGCAACCGCTTCGCTGAATCTAGATTCGCTACTTCTCCTAAAACACGCGCAAGCCACTTCAAGGTACTCTTTTCTACCTTAGTATGATTGCGACATAGGTATCCCGAATGAGGTATCCAAATTGTGGTATCCAGAATGAAACCGTAACTTAATAGCGGATAATATATTCATACTGCAATATTCCCTGCGTTGTAGAAAATCCCGGTGTCATCTGTGCCTGGGCACGACATGTAAAATGCCCAACGCCAAAATGATGTTCCAATGGACGGTAGTTTAATTAGGAGAACGTGCAATAAAATAAGGTAGCCACATATTAAGAATTTGTAGTTTTTGGTTTGGGTGAACATCCTACCCGCGCACTGGTTGCTTGTGATTGTTTTGTCATTACGGAAAGTATACATCGGTTATAAACTCGTAGCTTGATGTAGAATCGGTGTGATCTTGCTTGGGTCGTTGCCATTGGTCAGCGATAGGGCTTCGTAGCGTTAGGCCTAACTACAGGCCAAATAAGGGCGATTAGCCAAAGCTCACACAACAGTAACAAATACAGAAAGTAAAAACAAAGAGGAAATTAATGAAGATAAAATTCAGAGTAACCGTCCTGCATTGGACACTATGTGTGCATATTCACTACGTCACAAGAAGTGCTTAGGTGTCCTTGTAAGTTTGTACGTCCTCTCTTTCCCGTTTTGAACAACTGTTCGCCAGAAAAAAACTCTTATGACTATTCTTACGACTCCGTCTCAGTGTTATTTCTCCAATCCCTTCGTAATCATCATCGTCAGCCTGCTTGCAACCGCTCCAGGACGAAAAACAGTTCAAACCGGCCTCATCCCTTCTTTCTGGTGTGAACCTTCAGCATTGCTTTAAACCGATTGTCCACCTGTTGCCTGTCATGCGAATTACGCGTTTTGCCCAACAACCTTCATTCGCTTCAGTCGAACCCGGGCATTTTCTACTACAGTCTCTTCTCTATACAAAAAAAAAATATTCGGCCACCTTCGTAACTGAGACGCGATGACTCAGGAAACAACAGGGCGGGTTGCCTTCTCTATGCACGCTGAGTTAAATCAAAGTCAACAATCCACCCTCCGAAAGTTCAAAATCCAAACTTCCAAATTCCGAAGCCGAAGTCCACTTCAAATGAGCCAAAGTCTAGAGCCAACGCCCGCGCGACGATCCCAAAGGAAATCCTGAGCGTCCTGAATGCGTTGATACCGCAATCGCATAGACGCCCGTTTTAAGCGCGAGTGTGCCCGTTTCGATTCCGACCACAGGGAGCGTTTTCTTCTTGAGGCGCGCAGGCACCACAACTGCTTGTCGGCTTCTTGCCTCCTCGCAACTTTCCCTCACACTTCTTGGCCTACCATCTCCCCTTTGCTGCACCGAGTTTTGTGCGATGGCTCGCACGGACGGATCTCAAGATTAAACAGCTCCGCTGGTTTTTCTTGAGGAATTTCTAATCCCCAAGTGTCACTCTTGTAGTTCCACATTCAAAGGCTTGTTGGGTGGACATGTCTTTTGAGAAAGTGCTCAAATAAAACTCGTAGTTTCTTCTTCTTATATCAATACGGGTAGTACGTATTGGCTACACACCGCTCTTTAGGTGACAAAAGTAGCCTACTGCTCAATGTTTCAATATTTGTTCCCAACGCAGCCCACTCTATGTCGATTCTCATTGCTTTCACGTGGCTTGGATAAAGGGTGGCAACCAGGGCAGCGTAGGTGTATTCACGCAGTTCTGAGTATTCTATTATCTAGGGTAAAGTGGTGTTGCTATTTTTAATGTACGTTTTATACATTATTAACTACACCACTTTTCTGTCAAAGCGTAAATTCTGAAGAATGTTCTTGAGATCCTCTCCAGAGCGACCCAGTAAGTAAACGCCATACCCAAATTAACACTGGCTTGAATATTCTCTACTCATTTCTATCTCTTTGCCCGCGCTTCCTTACATATTCCCGACGACATGCTTACAATATAAGAGAGATGGTGGCACTGTCCCAACGTCGGAGTCCGGACACCAACCTTTGTATGCCACCCTCCCTGCCATTCATCGCGCACATTTTTCCACCCCTGTCACTCTCACATGTTCCTTAATAATCCCATTCCTCCCACTGCTGAGGCCGCTGCAATTGAGTGAAAAGCTTTTTGACACACATGACTGCCGTTTAATCGGTTTCTTACATTCAAATGGTGTCTTGAATATTTCGTTGCTGACATCAGTAAAATTGCCTTTTGAGTAATCGTTCATAAAGGTGGACTGTCCTTCAGCGCGTTAAAAAAATGTGGTGTTTCCTAAACGACTACCGTTAGCTTTCTCAACAACTTGCATGTTGACTTCTCGGCATCTGAATCTTCCTGATAGCGATGTCGACAATGCGTATGAAGATGTCAGTTAGTCGGAGATTCTTATTATCCTACATCCTGTAAAAGTCCTATTCAGTCTGAAATCCTGTGCATACTTCCTGGGCGCCTACCTTTATGTATTCGAAATCCCCGAGGAGCTGCTCGGACACATTATCTCTGAGCGGATACTTCCTCAGATCTTCGCACACACATCAGCCTTGTGTAACATCGGTTCCCTCCCTCTGACGTAACAGGTGGCTACCTTTCCAGGTGTTTTCTCTCGCTCATACGTGCACGACATGAAGGTCTCGCCAGCGCTAGAAGATTTTGTTTCGTGCACTACTTGAACGGCGCACTGCTTTGCTGGTCATCCTTCTTCACAGAGTAGAAGTGAACTGAAGTGTGTTTGTAGGTGTTAGGTGTTACTCAGGCATTGAAGCAGTATTCTGAATATCGATTTTATGATTGTGTATAATGGCGGAGGGAGTCTTCCGGGAAGGATAATGATATGGTGTTGCACACAAACGTTAGTGAGAGATGCTCTGTTTAATTTATTTGCCGTCTTCTCTCATCGTGATATGTTGGACAGCTGTGAGCTCTTGGTTACGCATTCTTTCTGTGAAATGAGTGGTTTTGTTGATGAGGTTCACTACGAATATATGCCGTGATATCAGTCACGTATTGCTGTTTTTGTGGCTGGGCTTTCGATGCCGTAGACGATACATCTCATCACAGGTTATTCGACTACCCCTCTGAGCGACTTCCTGGGGGCTCTTTCCTTACGACAGTGTTTTTTAAAGTTACAGCTCTTGCCAACTAACGGCTCGAGCACTTCGCGACGAGAAAGACTGATATTCTAGTTACTCCTTTCTTCAAAAAACTGCATATTTAGAAAGCGCGGGAAATTGTCAGAGCGTTAGAACTATACTCAGTAGGCACTGGCTCATAAATGGGTGACCATGGGCCCGTCGACTGGTGGCCGGTTTCGATACTACAATACGACACAGCATAATCACGGTGTCCCTTTAGTGAACTCAATTTACCGTGATACATAGGATGGTGGTGGATGTGCAGCCTCGAATACACACATGTTTCCCTTCGTCAGGACCTTGTCCAGGACTCTAAAGTCCACTTCTTGTGGCTCTTATCCTACACCTAAAAATACAATGTAACAGTGGACCATATCTTATGTGTGCGTGCTGAAGGTCCGTGACATCACTTCTTCCCGTGCCAACATTGTTCAGTGTGCCGCGTGCCATATGAAGACCGTCTAAAACGTGTGAAGAGGCAGGAATAACTTTCTTACACATCGGCTGTTCATGACATCGCTGCATCCACAGCGTTCCGGTCACAGTACTAGAGCGGAAGCAACGTTTATGATTAGTGCCATCAATATGGTAATCATCGGAGCACTCGCTCCTAGAGCAAGGCAGCTTTGGTTATGAGCTGTGAAATCGCCGAAACTGCGCCCACGCACGAACGAAGCAAGAAAGTGTACACCTTCTCCAACGCGACCATTGTGAAATACGTTCTTCCGATGTACTTTGCATAGTCGCTTTTCAGTGATGCGCAGAACGCAATATAACATTACAAGAATAATGTTTGTGTGTTTACTAAGTGTCAAAAATATGGAAGAAGGTGCAAACTTTCAATGATTGAGGATTATAAACGCAACGCCAGTGAATAGGTTTTAAATGTAATTTGGTATTGCAATCTATAACGTCCTTAAAGCAGAAGGAAAACCTGATATCCTTCTGAATCTGCGAGTGTATTTTTCCGATGTTTACTTCAAGCACCTCAACATCACCGCACGCTTCCGGCGTCATCAGTTTGTTGGACGGTCGCTCCGCCGCTCTGCGGTTCGCATTTTTTAGAAGGCTTTGTAGAAAAGTTTTTTATTCTACACTTTCCATGAAACCTGCTGTCCGTGTCGGTGCTCCGTCCATCTGTTGTAAAAATTGTTCCTTCTTCGCTCACATTGCCTCTTTGTGTAGTCTCTGCGTATTATTCTTGTGTCACACATTTCAAGAAAAACATCTTCGCAGAGCTGTGTTACCCTGCCAACTTCTCCTCTTCTTAGTTGCTTCACCCATATGCCGCAAAATGGCAGGGGTTCAATGGACCTTTTCTTCACTATAACTGCACCCCGAGGCGTTTCTGCAAAGCACACAAAAACGTTAGTTGCAGTGCTTATAATGGGAATACAAACGAGACATTGTTCGAAGAAAAGAAGGAGAATACAAGGGTACTAAGCGTACGGGGATAATTTTCAAGTAAAAATATGTCACTCGGTACGTCAAAAATCCACCGTCTCCGGTTGAAAAAACGATACACAGCAGGGTTGACAGAATGCACATGCCATGGCCAATGCCCAAAAAATGTGTGGCTAGTGCTGTGCCGTACCCATATATGCCGAAAATTCTTATTTTCAGACCCCGTAGACCCAGGTGAAAACTGAAGGCTCTGACGAGGCCCATACATTGAAGGTTGGGTAATTTTGCTGCACATGAGCTGGCACATTATTATATAATCTGCAGTAGGGCCTATAAAGTACAGCTGTATTTTACTACCGACACTGATTGCACGACGTTGATGTTCGCACTACGAGTGATGACTTGGATAGTGCATACTGACTGTTGTAATAATATTTGCGAGACTAGTGCAACCCGCTCTTGTCACACGCCGGCGTAAAGCCGGTGTGCTTCTGCTCACAATGTAGCCTTCAAGGCTCAAGAAACAGGGTCTGCATTGCAGATTAAGGTACCACATAAAACCGTCGACGCCCAGTAAATCCCGAACGTGTTAGGAAAGGTTACGTATATTGTTCTCTATCCGGCTACAGCAGCTTTGGTCAGTGTTCTTTTCTAATATTAGACCTAAACCTTTAACTCGGTACCCTAGCGAGCCAAATTGGAACGAACCGTTTTGTTTGCCTCCACTTTTTTTTTTCAGTTGCAGAAAAAAAGCCTTAAACAATAAATAGCTGCAACAAGGACCACTTAAACGCCTATGCAACATGTGCAATTGAAATTAAATTTAGCTTCACCGCCAATTCAGGGAAAAATACTTTCGATGCTGTTCAATGAAATGTCTGAGCAAAAAACAATTTGTGACATTATTTTTGTTGTTGTGCGCAACATAAAGAGTGCACTGACTGGCCGTCAACAATTCGCATAATGGTTGAAGCACAATTGCTATAGGCTCGAATTTGTGATCGGGATTAGCTTCCCTGTATAAGGGTGTTTGACTGGGGAGCTGTTTTAATAAAACTTGATACGACCAAAATGCCAATAGCTTCCGACGTATAAAACACAATGAAATCTCTTCGGTGTTACACTGGATTGTAGATGCTCGTAATTAGAGAACAAGACCACGGTGAAATAAATTGTATATAACTGACGGTTGTGATCATGGAGGTCTGCGAGATTTTTTGTTTATTCTGAATTTGTTTACTCTCATTTTGTGCCAGACAGTAATGTTTGTAGTACAAGATTACAGAAGCAGGTCCCAAGCCCTAGACCGTGGCACCCCCTTCTGTGACTGTATTCTGGTAAAAACGCCCTGAAGGTGCATACGGCGAATAGAGAATATTTCGTAACTAGCGCAAATTTCATAAACAACGCCTAACGAAAAAATCGGTATATCGATTCAGCCAAACTGTTCTTACTCGTGCTCTGACCCCAGCACTAATTCTTCTATTTAAAAAGTCACAGCTGTTTCTCTCAGTGAAATCTTCAATACAATAATGAAATCTAAGAGCACACTTTCTCAATTCCTAAACGATATTATGCTTGGAGGTCAAAAGCTTAATGATTGCCTCTGTTTTACGTTTTGTTAGCAGTTAATACGCGATATCCATGATATATAAATATCCCTTGAGGAGCAACTAATGGGATGTAAAATGAAACAGTGCTCGTTTCCTTCGGAGTAAGCACACAATAGTGCATGCGGCAACGTTCGCAACGCCACCGCATAGTTTGCTTCTGTTGCTGTAGCGTTATGCACGAAACAATATAGCACATATTTTTGTTCCACGTAACTGTTAAATGCTTCTAACAGGTTTTGCATGTTTTTAGGTTTATTTGACATTATTCTAAACCTTTTTTTCGTTTTTCAACCGAGACGTACATGAACCCTTGATTTGATTATTGTAGGGTTTAACGCACCGACGCAACGCAGGCGATGAGGCGCGCCGTAGTGGAGGGCTCCGGAATAATTTTGACCACCTCGGCATCTTTAACGTGCGCCGAAATCTCGTAAACACGGGCGTTTTTGCTTTTCGCCTTCATCAGAAAAGGCCGCCACCGCGGCCGGGAATCGAACCCGCGACCTCGTGCTCAGCAGCGCAATGCCTTAGTCACTGAGCCACCGCGGCGGGTGCATAAACCATTAAAGCTCATGCTTTTAGCTGAGGCATGTATCTCCAGAACCACATGCGCTCAACAGACGTTTTGTCTAGATTGGGATATGCATGAACACTCCCACACATTAACTTTTTGCTAACTTTTCGGAAAAAACAAGAAAACACAACGGCCCTGTAAAACAGGCAGTAGGTACAAAACATCTTTTTACATCTTTTTCTGCCTTGGGATTCACTTCTCAACCACCAGGTGAAGCTCAATTTATTTAATTTCACCAAACGCAACCCTGGATAGTCGAATGGAGTTTTAGAAACAAATGGTGAAGTTTAGACAAGACAACCAATAGATTTTACTGAGATGCCGCTGTGCAGTAATTGACATTTTTTATCCAGGCACCCAAAATATACAGAGAATTTTAGTGAGGTGCTGATATTCTCGTCGCATTATTGACACAATATCAAATACGGCTGCCGGAAAAAAGCCAATGTTTATGTACGTACCGCCCACTGTGTACTTGATTCCGACGAGTTGCATTACCGAACAATATCGGTCTGCGTACAAAAATCTGTGGGCTATGGGAGCACCGTCTGTGGAATAAGGAAAAACAAACATTGATGTTATAGAAACTATAACGACGATACTGTACATAAACAATGGAATGCATCAAAAGCAAGGGCTTTGCAATCTAGCGTCATGGGATAGTCCTTAGTATTTAACAATCGGAACAGCGAAAAGAACATCCTGGGAGGAACACGCTCAGAATACACTAAAATTCCAAGTTTATAAGCTACACGCTGTTCATACTACATGCACTTAATACAAAAAAATGATTTTGATATTCCATTCTCAATTAACTGCCCTCATTATCAACAAAAGAACACTTCAAATCTGGTGCGTATATTCCCTCTTCGAAGTGAACATGACTAACACATAAGAATAAGGCGCGTCGGCTTCTATTTCTGCTAAACTAAATAGTTTCATAATTTTTTGTGAACATATCAACGCAGCTACAGTGAAGTTACCAGGAAAGTGCGCACGAAAAAATTTGGCTGCAATCCACGCTGTGAAGGTGGTTGGAAAGCAAAGCTTTAAACGAGACCCACAACGTCACTTGCGACGTCATTGCGATGTCCCACCCACGACGTCACCATGCGACGTCACTTGAATTCACACACGTGGCTGTACAAAGAGTGAATCCAGAGGTTCTACCAGCCGTTACCTGTAATTCCGGAAAGGGGGGGGGGGGGGGGGGGAAGGCGAGGAAGAAACAGAGAGGAGCGTCTTTCGAAGGGTGAGACAGCGGAAACTAGCCATCCCGATGTGCTAGCTTGGAGCTACACCACCGCGCAACAAAAGCGCAGACACCGAAACAATTCGGCATTTGAGCTTAGCGATTCCCATTACACTAATTTAAACTAGTCAGTTTAGCAAGTTTGAGAATTTCAAGAAGCATGAGGGAGCTTTTATAATCTCTGTATATCAGAATCAGTTGTACTTTCGCCTTCTGTACTACCTCTTACAACACAACCGAATTGGTAATCACCAATTTAGAAAACGGAGTCCCATTCTTGGCAAGCAGTGCGCAAAAGGTAGCGGTTCTATAGAGGCAAGATGGAAGTTGTTGCTTGCATGGACCATTTATTGTCGGCACAACTCTTCCAAGCCTCTCGTAAAACTAACCTTCTTACCTTACAGCTTGTCCATTTCGAGAAATACCAAGTAAGTACATTAAAAAAACACTCTTTGTCCCTTCGCTAACATTGCGTCAAGCCAGCTCTCATCATTTCTAACTGGTTGTTGTCGTACGCTGGAGAGGTGTCCTTTGACAAAACTACCATTCAAGAGGTTATTTAGGTTAAACCATAGCTTTCGGGGAGGACCTATTATCGGTGCTATCCGTGCTCCGCCCACTAGCATTGTGGTACTGTACCACCTCCTCTTCTACCTTTACCTTATGCGCCACAGATAACTGTCAGTATACCATTTTTTTCTTCGTTATTGCTCTTGTTACTTAGGTTGCGCTTATTTTCAGAAGTTCTCCTTTTTCTACATAAGCATCATTCTCCCTAGTCATTTTAGCTCCGTTTTTAATTTTAATCACGATATATATTCTGTTGAACTCATCATTATTGCTCTCTTAATGCACATGAGCATTCACAGTGGCAAAAATCAAAAGAAGTGAAATGAAATGAGTCAAAACGGAAATACTAGCTCAACAATGAGTGCTAGAAATTACTGCTAGAAATTACCGCTGTGTTCTGTGGTGTTCCAAAAGTCGTACCGCCCTGGTATTTCATCGTAGAACTGCAAGTGAGATGTGAAGGCGTACCTGCAAGGACCATCCGTAAAGGAGATATTGGAAAGGATAACTTTGTACAAAATAAATTCAAATTAAACAGTAGCATAGCAGTACGCAAACATGTCATCTCCTAGTCTCTCAGACGCTAGAAGTATTGCATCATAAGGACATTCTGCTCGCGTATATGAACTATAGCTGTGGCACCCGCCGTTATACAGGACAGGTAAATGAGTCCAAAATGATACCAGCCTCTTGAGCAACGTCATAATTTCCTGACGTCTGAAACTTGGTTTAAAATTCAGCCTGGTACACGTAGCAGTCTTATTAGGGAAAAACAATAAATAAATAAAAACATCGTATGGAAGAAATACGGTTCGTGCTTTTGTATTATTAACCTGAACTTGGTAGTATTGCCTGGCGTCCAAGTGTATTTCAGACATTCACTCACATGACCTGAAAATTATGTGCAGCCTGCACCCTGCTTTTCCTCCCTATACTAGCGTTCTTTGGCCCGGCTATGAAAGCCATGGCGAAGTGTTGGGCTTGTCCTCCAAACGTTATACCGTAGCGAAGGGTGGTGCACCGCCATCATTGGCAGCAATAAACAGGTGGGATGTGGCTGGCAAATCAAATTTTTAATGAAAAGCATTCTGAACGTCTATGCTGCTGGCATCAATAATATCCCGACTAACAGTTCACTGCCCCAGCAAAGGATCATAGAAAAAAAATTTGGATTTGCCCTTTCAGCCGTGTATTGGGAAAGATATAGTGTGTTGTGGCATTTTTACGCGTTGAATTTCAAGAATAACATAACCGGTATTCAAACAGGCCTAAGTACTACAGAGCAGTACGTAAGACCACTTGTTATCCCGAAATCCATGTTTTTCCCATCACGAGTTGCTTACGGCAGGCGCCAAGACCAATTTTTGAAATTTTTAATGTAGACTCATATCAGCCCAAGTGCGCACAATATCTCATTGGGAAAGTGAGAAAGACAAAATTTACGAAAATTCCTTTTTGCACAATACACTATCGTTTGGTTGTATTTTAGAAACCACCGCACTATGAAACACCTACATCGTGGAAGGATTATATCTCAAAATGTCATCCCTCTAAGCCGACAAAATTTTCCTGGGCGTTGAAGAGTTAAGGATGAGTCAACCGGGCAGTTCCCTGAAGACGGTAATTTCTGACCCTCTCTGTTTTTGTATGTTCAGTACTGTGGATTGTCCAAGTTAAGATGCAGTTTCAATTTCGTAAAGCTATTTGTGTTTTAATCTTTCGTAAAGTCGAATTTCAATTGAAGGTTGCTGTAGCAGAAGAGCTGCAATTAAGAGCATCACAGGTTTTTACGAAAAATGGTGCGTAAGTGTCATGGTCGGTTCAGCCGAACTGCATTGCTGCCTAATAATAACAAACTTCTCAGGGTAACATAAATCAAACGCCTGCATCTTCTTCCATTTAAAAGTTGATCTTTTGTTTTTCCCGAATTTTCCAACGCGAGAACACAAGTCAGACCGCCTATATACGAAACCAAATGTATATTTGTGCTTCCGTAATAAGCACTGCGCCCTGAACGAGAGAACGGAACACGATTTTGGGTACTCCCCGACATTGAGCCCCAATCCAAATCGCGCAGCACCCAAATACCTACACTGAAGCCTAAAAAGCAGTAGAGCACTCACAGGCCATCGGTTCATGCTTTGTTACCTATGCAAAAATCGTACGTGCTTCGCACATTCACTGCCTGCTATAGAAAAAAAATTCAAGCTAGGAGCAATGTCCCTATACGGGAGCCACTTCTGTTACCGTATTCCTAAACGTGGACACTATTAAACGCTTTCTCTATTGCATGAACACTTCCCTGAAATAATTTAAAAATTTTGTGAACTAAAATTGTGAAATATTGTGACCTATGATTGCGTTGGTTCTCGTTTTTACTCCTCGTGATGAATTCTCGTGCGGAGCTAAGACAGCACAAGGAAAACTTGGGCCAGTTGGTTGCAATTTGTATGAACAAGGCCCATGACAAGAGAAGATGAAAATACTACTGAGGACGAGCGCTGACTGACAACTGGATATTTTATTTAGACATAAAATATCATAAAAGAATCAGTGCGCCACGAACGAGTAAATTTGACTTCTACCTAAAAATGCAGCCGTACGGCTACAAAGGATATCTCTACAGCTTTTTCGGAAACTTCGCAGTTGAAGAAAAACTCGTCCTCGTACAAGCTTTCCTTGGTAGCCGGTCGGCTGCATTGAGTTGGATGTAAAATTTTCCTTTTCAGTAATTTACTCCACCTTGTGGATTTCCCGTAAATATAAAACAGGCACCAAAATTGACATGCTGACGTGAACGCGTGTTGTCAAGAAATTCAAATTCACACTGAAGTATGAGGGGTGCTCAAAGCTCGGGTCGTATATTTAGATAACACAAGTTTCGGCTGTTTCTTTTTGCTTGCGGGGTAATTGTGCGCAGTCGCAGTGATCGTGCATCAGAATACCAAGGTGCAGACACCTATATAACCCTGGGCTGACAAGCGCCAACCTCCCCTTAAGTTACCTTTAGGTGAGCGCCTCGTAAGCCCAGGATAGTTCAGCTCATGGCAGCAGATTAGAGGAAGAAGCGTCGCTTTTTCATTGAGGGCACTGATTCTGGCATCTGGAACTATCTCAGCTGTAAGATGCATCCGCAAGCCTTTATTTTTAATTATTGTTGTGCCAAAGATCACCGAACTTGTTCTTTTCGTGAGAAGATGTCGACGTCGTACGTATTAGCTACCTTTTTAAGAGATGAGAGATTCCTTTGTGATACAGAATTACTGCCAGCTCTTTACACTTCTCGTTTTCCCCCAGAAGTTTTTGGTATGCCTTTTTAAGCAGTTTAATTTCTGCGTATCGGCGAAGTCTATGCAATTCCTTGTTTTGATGGAGTTTTTTTTTTCTTCTAAACGACACTTTATGGTGATCGGCGAGTTGATCCTGCTGCACGGTAACGTGCTTCCCTTGCGTCTGGAATTTTTTGGTTATGCTTAGACGCCTTTTATAGCGTTAGTACTAAAAAGTCACAACCCAGGTTTTTTTATTTGTGCGAGTCCTAAAAAGGGGAATCCTGAATTTATCACCACAATTGTTCTGAAAACCAAACTCAAGGAAATCAGCATTTTGATATATGGGCTTGTCAATGTTGTGAGCCAGCTGCACAACAATGTCTCTACAATACACTTTTTTGTTTTACGTTTTGTGTTTCCGTCGCCGAGGCAGAAAGACGTGGCTATATGAGAGATTTACCTTAGCCTAAGCCGCACATATACAAGCAGCGTGAGCTGCTGCATGTCAACTAAACAATGGTCAGGGAACGGTCAACAACATATCAGCTACAGCCTGACTGAGAGGGCTATTCCCTCACTGCAGAACATGAGGTCTGCCGATGCCAGCGCTTCAGTTCGTGAACAACAAAGCCTTTGGAGGATGCGTGGATACGTGTGGGCCATCTCTGGCTCAAGCACGCCGAAGGAACACCGCAAACCTATCCAGCGTGTGGACTCACAAGAATTTATAACAAAAAACAGAGCTTCCAAGGCCAACCGACTGAAAAAAGATTTTGCGGCTAATAACCTCCACCTGGTCTTGGTAACAAGGTTCCTATTCGTAGAAGAGGCTTTCGAGGATGCATTGCAGTGGAGCTGCAGGTGACGTTAAAAACTTCGGTGGTATAAACAGCTGTTACGGCAGCATGTGTCATTCCTTGATGTGCCTCAAAGAAACCAACTTACGCATCAAGACCTGTATTTTTCTGGCTCAATTCATCATTCTCGGAGAAGACAGTCCAAACAAAACCCGACCATCAGGTGGTGTGCCTCTTATCCTTCCAACGTCAGCCAGAGCTAACGCAATTAGACTTCACACTGAATAGAGGTGGTAGCAGTATATGGCTACACAGACTTGTCGCAATATGCTGTATTTATATTCCCCTTGACAAATGAGTACAGAAATCAGGGTTTAAAAATCTCGTGATCCAGCTCCTACAACCACGCATAATAGTAAGCGACTACAATGCCTAGTGTCCTATATGAGGCTCCGATATTTTTTCCCACATTCCACCGGCACACACCCATTAAAAGAGAAGCGGACATATTTCTGCCCGCACACAAAGCATATTCTTCAGTAGACTTAGCTGTCTATTCCGCTAATCTGTTTCCACTATTTATTACTTTTAGCATGCTTATTGGTACTTCGCATGTTTCCTGTCGTTTGCGTATTTAAAAGGTTGTTCCTTGCCTGAATAGCATTTCTCAGAGTACGTGCATGCTCTGAGAAATAATGCATGTTTTGGGGAAAAAACCTCTGTGAAGAAAATGTTTTTCCTGACATCGCTATTATTTTGG
>JABSTR010001885.1:0-17471 GCA_013339765.2 Haemaphysalis longicornis | reverse complement strand
ATTCATGCATCCTATAATGGTTTATTGGGAGAAGGGGTAGTGAGGTCCTAATAATTTCAATTTATAGAGCTATTAGAAGGTTGGAATGAATTGCTATTTAAGATTTATATCCATTCTTCGTTGTTCCCTAAGTCCAGTACATACCAAAGTGCGGCACCAACATGGGTATTAACGTCTTTTTCTGCACTCAAACGCACCAGAAGGAATGCCGAACAAGCTTTAATGATAATTTGATAATAAAGTCTAAAATATGAAGATGACTGAAAACATGAAGTACGTTTTGATACGAATGAAACTACATCATCTTGATCGGTTCTGAAGCTGCCCGCCTTATTATGTATCGGCGAAGAACATGGGCCTTTGGAGAATTGGCTGCATTGTTCAGTTACAGGAACGCAATTAATTACAGCATAAATCTGGAGCAACATCCCAGATCTTCCGTACTTTATCTAAACACTGCTAATGCTTAGTCTCTAGTATTTCCTAACGTCTTGGCCGTCCTCAGATAGCGTTGTCTTATTGTGGCAGTAGGGTTTTAAGAATTGTCTCCTTTCTTCTTTAGGAGCGACCGCTTTGACATTCTTTTGATTGGAGTTGTCAAGCGCTCACTTCTAAAAACGGTTGGCGTTGTGCTCCAGCGAACATTGAATTCTTAAACTGAGTTTCCCCGGTCCCGCATTCGCAATAAAATATCTTTTTCTTTCAGAGAGCCGACACTGACGATGATGATTTGGTTTTGCGGAGAATTTGTGGAAAAGTGTAACAGAAATCAATGCCAGTGTTAGCACCTGAGAATCTTAGCGGAGATACCACTTTTTAAAACCTCTTGGCACACATCATTCTAAGTACAAAACATTCTCATAATTTGACGTTATTCAGACGTGAAAACACCTGAAGTTTGGTACAGGTTTGCTGAAGCCCTCGTTTATAAACTGGAGGCATTTGTTACCTTCAACAACGTTCTCGTGATAAGAGCTTGTTTCCTCTTTGAACCCATTCAGCCTTTCGGCGCTTGAGATCAGCTTAGCCAGTTCACCATACACAGAGACTTGTACTCTCTCTATTGATGTCATATTTGGTTTCCATTACTCAAAGCGCTTTCCAACAATGTCATGTACATTACGCGCGGATGCAGCCTGTGGCCGTTTATTGCATTGATCTTGTTGCGCTTTAATGGGCATCTTGCATAGTGGCTTTATTAAAAGCAACGAGTTAGTAAAGAGGGTTTTTGATCGTTTCCCTGAAGTCCGGTAGAACTCAGGAACCCAACCGCCCCGATCTGGTTGATTTGGCAAGACGCTCGCAGGGTGGTGGTGTTGAAGTTTCTTGAAGATGGCGGTCGAATTGACGAATTGAACTCAAAGCGTTTGTAGTAGGAGAAGCGAAATGAAGAGTTTATATACAGCTATTTACTGTAGGAAAACTGGGTACATGTGTAATAAAAGAAAAAAACTTAAACTTCAGCTTGATGCTAGCTCCAATTGCGCACAAATCACTTGAGCCTCTCAACTTCGTCTAACTCTCTTACCCTCGGAGCGTACACAAACCGCTCGAGAAAGGACGGCCGAGACTCTGTCTCGCCGCAGGATCTGTCTAGTTGCCAGTACGGCGGTGTACCCTAAACTTCCGACGCGATGCAAACCACGAGCCTAGGAGGCTCAAAAATACCATCCTTGCGTTAACGGTAGGGACTCTGTTCCGCCGGGAACTGTCCAGCTCAGCGCTCAGACAACAAAGATTTCTAACGGCCAAGTTCGGCATTATAACACCGCGATATTACGCTCTCTCGGGAACGCCCCTGTAGCGTTCGTAGGCGCGTAAGGGAGGGCCCAAGTTCACGTAGACAGCTGTCACTCAGCGCACCACGGAATATTCAATAAGGCGCCACCACCTTCGGTCAACAGCCCGCACGCGGGCTAGCAATCACCGGGACCCCGAGGGGTGAGGGCGAAAGGCGGCGGCTGTGTACCGTGGCGACCGGAGAGCGTTAACAATGGTGTCTCGCGCGGCGCGCGCTCAGACGCCCATAATTACACCTCCCCCACACGTAATGTCCGTGATTCACGGAACCCGGCGGCGCCGTCTGCGTTCTCAAAGGGGGGCTGTCCCCGCGGCATACCTTCCGCCAGACAATCCGTCTTCCGTACGTGCCGTGACGAATTGGCGTCCACGGCTGGCAGAGTCGGCAGTGCTGATCCGCCAGACCGAGTGGCGGGTTCACACGCGCAGCCTGGGCGCTGGCCACTGACCTCATGAGTGGACCTTACAACTTCCCTTTAAGAGGGTAAAGGACCTCTTGGTTCAGTCAATTTGAAACCAATTTAAAAGGGCCACTCTATTCATCTCTCCCTCAGCGATAACAGCAAAAAACATGTGGAAGGAGCTAGGTATAAATAAGAATGAGCCCCCCACCATTTCTGCATTTCAGTTAAATTACCTCTGTCTCACCTAAATTTCAAACACAACCTATTCACTAGCCTTTCAAACGGGACGGAATACTCTGGCAAACCGAAAACACAAATAGTTCTACAAACACTAAATGTGAGTGAGAAAGAAATAGGGTCGCATATGCGGGGAGCTTAACCGCTGCGAACAACGAGGCAACTCAATATAAAGCACTGATGCTCGCTATAAGTGCAAACACACACAATCATTCTGGCACTCAACAACAAGAACAAAGCAACAAGGATTGGATAAGAGAAGGCCAATTCTGAAGAAAACAAAAAAGACGTTGCGACAGTTTGCGTTGTCACTATTGCGGACGCGCGCAAATGTTCTCCTTGATGGCGTTGCATGTAACGTTTTTTCGGGAATGTTCAGCGGTGCTTCAGCTGACTTGCAGTGCACAGAAAGTTCAATTCGGTGCACGCATCGAGCAACCAAGGCATCGCGTCGCGCACAAAACACCGCCCACACACCCCACCGAAAGAGAAGGACGGGTGAACGGGAACGTCCACGTCCGTCGTGGCGGTGTTAAGGCTGGGAGGCAATTCAATACTAGCCTCCCCAAGCAGCATCTGAAAGCAGGGGAGTGCATTCGCGTACTTCTAGCCCCCTCTGCAGATGATCCGGACCGTGTAGCGTTGCAGTGTCAATGCAAGTCTTGACAATTTAGCCCCATGATGCGAACGCCTTCGGGGAAGACGGAGTGGTATCGCAAAATAGGACTTCGATTGCTGTCCCACAGACCAAGTGGACCATACCACCAATGCCCCACAATGTAAGGCAATGCTGCGTGCTGGCAGCGCGAGCGAAGGGTTGACGTTGGAGTGGAATGGCGGCCCCCGAAGCGACGACCTTCTAAACCTCCTCGGGATCATTCTTTCCCTCACGTACAGTCCTGCACCACAGCAAACCTCACGAGCTTCTGTTATTACTGAAACACGCTCGTGCACACTATGGGCATTCCGAGCAGCTGCATGACCAAAACAGTTTTTTAGCCTGTACCAGCACGCACTCGTCCTGGCACAACTCAGAACTCGGGCCTGTGACACACTGCCAGGTCACAGAACTTAGTGCTTCAATTCTTCCAGCGCGGCTCCCGACCAAATCTCGGTAATGACCGCAACGGACACTAAGTCTACTTCAGACGCCGGTCTTGCGAGACCGCTGATGGCGTCTCGTTCTCTGTTTTCCTCGGTATCTGTCTCCTCACATGGTTTTTCTCTCTCCTTCCTAACCTCCTTGGGAGCCCTCATTCTTTGTTTCGCAGTCCTACGCATGCGTTTTGGTGTTCTCCATCAACCTCCTCGGTACACTCTCACTATCAAGACTACCTAACCCACACGACATCTCCGTACCGTTCCTACCCTCTTCAAATGTTCTTTGCTCCTCATCCTCCGCTTCTCGCCTTCTCCTCTTACTTTCTCTTCCATTTTCTGCAGGTTCAACCCAGCCTACCTTCTCAGCTCCCTTATCCGCCCTTAACTCCTGCTTTTCCTCAACCTGATCGTCAACTCCATCTCTTCTTCGCTCCGTTCATCACACGCTTTCTCGTCTTCCCTCTCCTTTGTCTTCTGGGCGAGCTCCTGAACGCCCGACACGGAGTTCACTTTCTCGTGCAACTTTGAGCGGAAAATGAAACGGGGCGGGCCCCAAGACTTTTTTGCGCGGCCCACATATCTCCTCCGGTCCACCGATTAGAGTTTGGGTACTGCCCGTGCTAGCAAGTTCAGCATGCATTAGCTCAGTGTCCGGTGCAAACGTAAATTGCGGCCCTACACTCGGAGCAGGGGGCTACCCTTGACTCTGCGCTTATACTGACGCGCTCGCTGGAACACTCCTCATGCTTGCTTCCCTTTCCATGCAGCTGTTCCCGGCGGAGCCGCTCGCTTCCCGTGCGCAGCCACGGCCGCTTATCTCGTTCTCGCGATGGCTTCAAATTGAAAAACTGGCTGCCTTCAACTTTGCCGTCAGTGCATAACTGGGCCCGCTGGAAGGGCTCTGCCCAATGCGCTGCTGCTCCATCCCCAAACTTTGCTTGCGAGTCTGCTCGTCATGTTCGAGCATCGCTTCATTACACCGCTCTACGGTATCACTGGACGCGCTTACCTGGACACCCTCATCCCAACGGCTGTCTCCACGCAAATGAGCCCGGCTGAATCGCAGGCCTCGTGGGCGGACTCACAGACGCCTACATTGTTTACCTGAAGTTCAGCTTCACAACACTTGCTGGCACCGTTCAACTTGGCTGTCAGCATAGAACTAGCTGGCTCCATGCCAGACCTTGTCCGCTCCCTTGCGCCCCACGCCGACGGGTTTCGTGCGCAATGCCGATACAACTCCAGTCTGAGCAACGCTCGCGTTCTTCGAGCTTCAGTTTGTACGTTCCGATCCGCTCCTCCGATTCGAGTTTCAGTATCTGGAACTGAAACTGTAGTTCCATTCTTCTAAGTATTAGCGCTAGAGATTCCACTCGGGTTCCCCCTATTGCCGCTGCAGCTCCTTGAGGTGGCGCTTTCTGGGTCTCGCCATCTCTGTCGGTTTCCTCCATGTCTGCCAACAACGCTCCTCGTGGCTACCATGCACCCTAAGACTCAGCCTACACCACCACAACAAAGCGCAAGAAACACCACTCACACGCATTTTCAGTAGTTGGCGGCCGTGTCGTTGACTACATGCCGACGATTCCCGTGCGCTGGCTTGGCTCGACCTCGAAGCTCCGCGCGAAGTTCGGCTGGGGCCGATGGAGGTGGGCTTGCGTCCGCTCGCTGCACTTGCTTGGCTGCTTTCTTCTGCCAATTCCTGTCGACTGTGCCAGTTAAGATGGTTTTGTTTCGTTTCCCCGAAGTCCGGTAGCGATCAGGAACCCAACCGCCCGGGCTACTGTTGATTTTGCAGGAGGCTGGCAGGGCGATGGTGTTGAAGTTCTTGGAGATGGTGGTCGAATTGACGAACTCAATGCGCTTTGTAGTTGGAAAAGGGAAACGAAGAGTTTATATACAGCTATTTATAGTAGAAAAACGTGGTACAAGAGTAATAAAACTAAAAACTTCAAACTTCTAGCTAGACGCTAGCTCCAAGTGCGTAGAAATCACTCGAGCTTCTCAATTTCGTCTAACTCTCCTATCCTCGGAGCGTACACAACCGCTCGAGAAACGACGGCCGAAACTCTGTTCTCTCCGCAGGATCCGTCTAGTTGCCCCGGTACGGCGCTGTACCCTAAACTTCCGACGCGATCCTAACCTAACCTAGCCTAGGGGCTCACAAATCCCAACCTAGCTTTAACGGTCGAGGCTCTTGTCCCGCCGGGAACTGTCCAGCTCAGTGCTCAAACAAGAACAATTTTAACAGCCAAGTTTGGTCTTATAACACCACGATTACTCTCGCTCTCGGGAACGCCCCTGTAGTGTTCGTACGTGCGTAAGGGAGGGTCCAAGTTCACGTAGAAACAGCTGTCACTCAGCGCAGTACACAATCTTCATTGAGGCGCCACAACCTTTCGGTCAACGGCCCGCACGCGGAGAGCAAGCGCTCGCGACCCCGCGGGGATGAGGGCGAAAGGCGGCGACTGTGCACCGTGCCGACCTGAGCGCGTTAACAATGGTGTCTCGTGTGGCGCCCGTTCAGCGCCGGTAAATACACCTCCCCCACGCGCCACGTCGAAGATTCTCGTAACCCGGCGGCGCCGTCTGCATTCTCAATGGGGGGCTGACCGCGGCATTCTTTCGGCTAGACGATCCGTCTCTCGTACGTGCCGTGACGAATTGGCGTTGACCACTGCGTAGAGTCGACATTCTCAGCTGCAAGACCGAGTGCCGGTTCACACGCGCAGCCTGGGCGCCTTGCCACTGACCTCATTAGAGGACCTTTACAGCGTTAGAATAAATGAATAAGCCGTTGCAGCGTTTCGGGATAAGACGCCTTGTGCAACACAGATAGGGATCACGCTTACCTGCAAAAACGACACATAATTTGACAATATCACCATTCAGCCCTCATCTGCCGCACCCTTTACTGCAGCTGCTGCCGCGATTCGCTTTACTATATGCCAGAGAGCGGTGGTTATGCACAAAACAATCAGCAATATTACATGTATTTTTTTTGCTTTTGTAGTGTTGTATAAAACAAATGACAACGTGTTGTGCTAGCACCGTATTGATGCATATGAAAATTCAGGTAATTGTAAGTACCACATATTCAGCGTTCTTGTTTTCCACGGTTTGGTGTGTTTGATGAAACAAATAAATCGCCTTCGACAGTGTAGAAGAAATTTTTTTCAAAAGTTCTAGGGCACGGATGAGTCGAGCTTCCTTCAGTAAAATTTTTATTTTCGGAGCAGCACGGTCATTGAGGTGTATTTGCACACCTGTATGACATATACAGTATGTACAAAATATTCAGCTTTCCTGCTTGTTTTTATTCTAGAGTATTTTATCATACAAAAATAATTTACATTCGTTAGAATGGAAAACCGTGTATTTGGCTGGCGCCTCTACATTGTGAGGCCTGCTTCCTTGGCGTTGGCTCATAGTCGGATCAGGATGTTTGTTGTTGTTTCTTCGCTTCTGTTTATTACGGCAAAATTGGGGTTCAAAATATTCTGCGATCCTACTTGTTTTTCAGTTTCCTAGTGTTTTATAAAGCCGATAAATCAACTTGATCAGTTCAGAAGGCCCTTTCTTTCCAGAGGCACACAGTGAGGACCTGCTTTCATGCGCATTGCCTCACAATCGAATACGCACCGTCTTGAGCACATGAAGCACAAGCTTTACGTATCAGTAGTGTGCTAATTCTGCTAACACTGCAATACCATTTGATGGAATCTGCTTGTTTTTGAGGTTTGATATGTTATATTGAACAAATATTTCATCTTGGGAAGGGTTAGAGCTCATTTAATCCCAGGCACTTGTCATGGTTAGGGCTGTTGCATCTGGGCACTTTTTGCAGTTTTTTAAGCGTGCAGACGTAGCTAAGACTCACCACATATATTGCCTTATCCCACCCACTACTTTTAAAGCAAAGGTTTCTACCTTTATCCGCCAACGCTTTCGTCATGGCGTGCGCGACAAAAACTCCCAGCCAGGATAAATAAAACTATTCGCACCACCAGGGATCGGACCTGGGACCGAAAAGAAGCAGAGAAAGACCGCATCGATTTAGCGACTACGTTACTCCTAGACGTGGAGACGGGGATACAGATGGTGGTTTTGATTGAAAGGCTGAAAAGGGGAGGGCACTTTTTGAATATCACCATGGAGCAAGATGAGCAGTGACTTTTCCCGTATTGTGACGGGCCCGTAATGTCCGTCACTCACAGAGCGCTGTGTAGATGACGCGGCGAATGGGGGCGATCACCCTGCGTTCCCTGTTCGCCAGGAGCCTGCTAGCCCCGCAGTGCGCGACTGTGGGATCAATTCCATCGTCTTTGTGATCTGCTTGAGAGACGGTTGTTTTGGGGCCTGTTTTGGCTCAGCATCGCGTCCATTGCGCGCTTCCTTTGCACGGCTTGATTAACTTGTTCGACGCCACCTCGCGGTAATGCATACCCGACGGAATGTAAGTGGTCGCACGGATATACACGTTAAGGATTGATTTGACTGCAAGAAAAACCAAATGTAGAGACCACATACAGGCATCTATCCGCTAGAGAAATGCTACCTTATGCCCCACTGCTTTCCACGAATGGAGCTAGTTTTTCGAAATTGGTCAACGCCAATTCGGTTGTGTTGCGACACGTAATAAAAAAGGTGAGACGAGCAACAAGTTCTGGTAAATAGCAATTATAAAATTTCCTTCAGCTTCGTCGATATTCTCAAAGTTACTAAACTTATTAGCTTAAAACCGTATAAGTGGGAATCACCAAGCTCACATGCCGAATTGTTTCTGTGAATGCGTGTTGTGCGTTGGTGTAGCCCTGAGCTAGCTCATCAGGATGGCTAGATTCTGCTGTCTCACCTATCGAAAGATGCTCCTCTTCATTTTTCTTTCTTCGGGTTCACGGCCGGGCTACCGCCGCGTCGTTGGCTGCTCCAGCCGCCCGGCGTGCACCACTTCCGCTTTCGGGATGCCGCTCCCGTGAACACAGTTTATACAAGAATTTTCGCTCCACGTGTCAGAATTAAAGTGACGTCGCATGAACAATCCTCTTGGTGTTGTTTACAGCTTGGCCTTCCAACCACCTTCACAGCGTTGATTGTAGCCAATTTTTTTAAATCACACCTTTGCGTGATTTAAAAATGCTGAAGGACTGAAGGACTTAAATGCTGAAGGACTGCTTATTTGTGGATTCCCTTACACTCAGACATTCCCGAATTTCGCGAATAATTATGGTATAGAAAGCACAAGTAGTGCTCCGCAAAACATAAAGTTATCTTTAGTGTTTTTTTTGAGTTTTCGGGTCTTAGTTAAATGAACTCAGGGAAAATTTTAGCATGGAAGGCCATTGTGTCAAACTAGAGTATGCATGATTTTAAAACTGGCTTTCTGTGCATTCACTCACAACTGCATCACCATAATTTATGCAGCGTACTTATCCTCTGCATATGTAGCTAAGACTGAATGCAAAATATGAAGCGATTGTATCTGTTCCTCTGTTCTAATAGGTTTCAAAAATAAAAAAAAGAACTTGCTGAGTTACGGGCGTTTCTTCTTCAATATTCGCCTCAGCCAGACAAAGGCCTGCTTTCATTTGCATTGTCAATCGTCGGATGTGCGCCGTTCTCCCCCTTAATTTCGTCTCTTAAAATGAAGCTAACGATCTCTACAAATATAAATAAACTAACTTTTATTGCAAATCTCAGTAGTGTGACGAATAAAAGTAGTGACATCGGCAGGCATAGAAGAGTCTTTAGTCAAGTCTTTTCTGAACGGTAACGGCCTGCTCTTTGTGCCTTGCTTTTTGTCGAAAGAGCAGGATGCTCGTGCTTTTCTTCGTAACTGCAAACACGGCAAACCCTTTTTTCTAAATATGAAGCAATACTATACCCGACGAGGACGAGTTAGCTCTGCAGGCTGAATAAAAGTTTGTTGCAATATTCAATACCATTGTTCTTCAGTTATTAGTGTGTTGATACCCACATAATTTACATTCGTTAGCGTGAAATACCCTTTATTCAATAAGTCAATCTACATAGTAAGGCAGCGTTTTGTAGTTCATTCTCTTATAGTTGGATCACTAAAATATTCCTTCCACTTTTTGGGTTAGTAAACGAAGCCATCACTGTATAGTAAATATAAACGTTTTTGCCAATTTTCTCTGTAATGTTGTTTCATGAAGCAAATAGTTCACATAGATGAGAGTTGAAAGCCCATTCTGGCAACCGTTCTGCAACCGGTCCTGCTTTCCTGGTGCACTCACTCACAAATGATTTAGCATGGTTTTGACGACCTATTTATGTGTATGTAAGTGCAGTTTACCCATCGTGCACATTTAAGGGTGATCTTAAGTTTTATTATTTTTCGCGTTTTCTGCACAAGAAGTCAGCTTGGTTCATAGGCAAAAAGTTTTTATTTTTTATCATTTGATGAACCTGGAACTCCGCTTTTATGTATGCGATAAACCAAAACCACACGAGATTACCCACACTCTAGGGCCGTGCACCATCAAGAGTCACTATCTCTTAGTGCTTTTGACATACCGTAATCTCCAATCATTAAAAACATTCCGAAGAGGAACAGCTTGCTCCGCATCGCCGCTCACAGCTTCCTCATTCTTCCAGCTCTCCATAGCACCAATAAACGCCCTTTATAATTTGTGCAGAGTGAGGTGTCCTTTTAATGGCCCTTAAACTTCGCCGCAGGACGATTCCAACGGATATGTCTCGCTCTGCCGTTTTTCTTCCGGCACAAACCGCCGCCTGTTTTGCTGTGCTCCTCCAATGTGATTCTGCCCGGTTCAGCGGAACGGATTAGAAGCATGTCTAGGACTGGTTGTCATTATACGTATGCGTCAGCATACGCGACATTACGATGTTTAAAAATTCCACAACATTGAACTTTGTTTCGCCCAAGTCGTAGAGACGTGGCTTCGTAACAACCAAACTGGCATCGCCACCTCCTCGGCTTCCAAGACTCGCTTCTCTGATGTTTTTGGCCTCCCGCTGTGCGGACACTGCGGACGAGAAAACTTGTCGCATCCTAGCGTAGCAAACTTGTGAAAAGTAACTCAGTTAATCTTGCGCACTTCAGCCAATATTACGAATCAATTCAAATCAATTTCCTTTTCAGAAACACTGGACGGTTCACCACCTATAGCTACTACAGTAGCTTGACATAGCCAGTATATTTGACAAAGCGCAGCGAACAGCCCATAATAACCACACGTACTCTTGAAAAGATACGTGTTGTTGGACACACAATATGAAAATCATTTATTACAGCAGTGTGCATTTCCAGGGTAGATACAAAATGTTGGTCAGAATACTTCACATTATATTACACATTACTAAGTGGGGAATAATACAATCACAACGAAAATTATTCTTCCATTCTCCCAAAATTGCAGTTAATGGTTACTTGAATTAACTTGTAGTTTGCATGTATTTTTATATGTTACCGGGAGATTATACCCTCAGATTGTAATAATAGTTTCTACGGAAATGTGGTACCGTCTATACGTCCGTCTTTCACGGGCATGCGTCTTTCCGTTTGTGCTCTAAACATGCAATAGATTTTACAGAATTTTAATACATAACCACAAGATAAATACATGGTTCGCTGCAACCGGAATTCATACATACGGTCAACACAACATGTTTGTTTGTTAAAGAGGCAATTTGTGTGGACATACGTTCGAGATTTCCAACGTGCCATGCCATTTGTTTTCGGCTTACTGGAAGCCTAGGCCTGGTCATTGCACTTGTGCTCACCCCCACAAGGTGACAACAATTTGTTACAAGAATAAAGCGTAATACATTCCGTTTAAGCTATTTATGATATAGTGCGAACCATTTGAGGTCCAAGAAGAAAACCACTGTACTTTCAAAGGTAAAACAAAGTACAAAAAAGTTGCAACAAAATGATTGCTAGAATATATTAAAGGTAAGAAAATATGTCAATCACAATCAAATTTTACTCGTTTTTACGGCAGAGTACACACACTAGATCAAAACGCCACATTTATGGGCACTGAAGCAGTTGTTAAATGAAAGCGCATTTCACGTTGCAAAAAGCAGAGCAGAGTTTCGGGAAACTAATTAAACTCAGTTATTGATTTCGGGATAAAAGGGCGTTCCTATGTTTATTTCTTGCAAATATTGGCTTCATGCTGCACTTGTTTTGTGACGGAAGCCATGGAAAAATATTTTAGTATTTCATTATCTGGTTTATTTCTACTTTAGAAAAATTAATTACACGGTTTAAGTTAAGTCAACCAGCTTGCAGTATGTTCTCAAGGGGTTAACGATTTGCTGAGTGCAACATCACGAGGGCGAATGGCGACGTATATAGCTACTGTAAATAAAACAAATTGACAGGTGTGAAATTTTTAAAGTTCTGTGTATTGCTTTTTTGTGTGAGGGTCCCATTCACGGCTGCGTACGCCATGAACGGTCTCACCACTATTTTGTTTTAATATTAAGGCATCGACATAGGGGGGCATTAGGTTGTAGATGCTTCAAAAAACTAACTGCTTTTTACGTGAAGAAGAACATGTGTTTACAATGTGGCCTGTACTGTTGAAGACTGAGGTAATTGTTAAACGCAAATATTTATATTCTAACGCTTGTCTAATCTGCGAACCTTTCATATATAGTTGAAATGAAACTTTCAGTTTGTTCGAGATGCACAAATGATGATTTTTTTCTAGAATAATACCATGTTCCACTCCATACACAAAGTTTCAGGTAACCTGTATTTCTCTTCAAAGCTTGTTTGATCAATCGTGTGGGTGATTACTGTGGAAAGAATTCAGTCGTCTGCGAATAGTTTAACTAATACGCTTGAATCTATTGCTTCAAGCAAAGGATAATTAGAAACAGTAAATAAAACAGGACCGTCTGCCGACCCCTGCAATATTCCAGGAACAACTTCTAAAAATCGCGAGCGCGATCCTCAAAAACCCTGCGTGCTGTTTACAGTTTAGTAGACAGATATTACCCAGTTGTTATATCTGAAAGAACGCTAATTGACTTGTTATTAGTATTTAGGTTTTACCTTTTCTTGTGAACTTCATCGAAGTCAACAATCACGTCAACCTCGCTACCGGCATTTGCAAATTCATTATCTGTAGTTAATAATGAGTAGTAGTGGAAAGACCTCGTCGGAAACCATGTTGGTGTGCATTACCAATGTTTTGAGATTGAAGAAAGATCTTGAGATATTTTGTGATGGGTATGCTCTAGACATTTAGAACGTTGACAGGTGAGAGAGATAGACTGATAGTTGCAAAACTGAGATGGTTACCGTTATAAAAAAGAGGAGTCACACGTGCAATACGCCAGCCATCAGGTACCGCAGTAGAAGAAACGGATTTCTGAAAAGTGCCTACAAAGATCCTGCAAACAGTGTAGCATAACATCTAAGAAATGCGAAGGGACATCCTCAGGGCCTGTCGATATCTATTATCCCATCGCAAAAGCAATTTATTGAGAGATTCGAAGGAAATAAAAATGACACCACAATCACCATTTCCAGAAACCGCACAAGATTAAAGGATATGACAATGACAACACACTTTGAAAACACTCGTTAAACACCTCAGCCATTTTCTCTGATTAGCCAGCACACCATCATCTTGGCCAATTGATCAAGCCTTGGGCCGCCACTATTCTATAAAAAAAGCCAAATTTTCAGGACTTCCAAATACAAAACGAATAATTGTTACATAAAGTAGCCGTTCCTGGAAGTGGTTGCTGGAATACAATTGTAGTTTAGCTGATACTGCGAGTATGGATGTCGGGGGCTACAAAACAGCTGTAACTGCACACTGCTTTTGACCGAAGTATTCAACCGGAGCATCCAGCTCAATGTAAAAGAAAACTACGCCTATAAAACCTTGCTGATGTTCGAAACGTAACATGTGGTGGGGAATAAATTTTCATTATTAGCGCTATATAAATTGGCTTCGTTTTCTTGGAATAAATTTTATTACTATTTACCATTGGCCTTTGTGAGAGCTTATCCAGCACTGTATTGTATTTTGTTATTAGCTCATCTGAATCAGCAGCAGCTAAAAGCAGCATATATTATAAATCTAGCAGAGGGTCAAGCTGTTCAAAACCATTCTTATATGTAATAAATAACACACGGCCATAATGCACTAAATTTAGGCAATAAATAAAAAAGGTCATAGTAATATTACACGTCAGCTCCCTTTAAAATGGTCCGCAATCAACCGGAACGCCTATACCGATTACAAAAGTGGTGGGTACCCGGCGGTACGCGTATTAGAACCCGGTACCACCCGCATACGGGGCGAGTGCTGTGCATCTGAGCCATCGCTGCGGTGGCTCACAGGTACAGCACTCGCCTCGTATTCGGGGGGGTGGGTGGCTTTGAATCCGCGTACCGCCCGGCACCCACCGGTTTTTTTATTGGGTATAGGCGTTCCTGATCGATTGCGGGCCATTTGAAAAAGAATTAAGTCTTAAAACTTCCTTTACGCTTGCGAGGGGCCCCAGACCCTTGTCCAGCTGGCGGGGCCCATGGCCATCATGCCGCGTTGCGCCATTGCGGAATTTTCTGCCACAGAAGGTTGCGAGTTGAGGGTACAACCGGGTCTGCAGAAGTCACCATGTGCATTGTGTGCCTCAGTGCCACCGGGCACCTACCGGTAAAATAGGTACAAGCGACTCCCCGGTCTAGCGCTCGGCCCTTCTGAGAGTGCACAACTCTTGGCAAGCTCACTCGGCTTGTACGGGAAATTGCACCGATACAAAGCTGCGGCCGCAAAAACGCAGGAACTTTTAAAACGGACAGCGATGGTGGAGTGGTAAAACACTCATCTCTTAAGCGGGATGTACCAGGTTCGAATCGCGGGCCGCCATACACCCACCAGTTTCTTTAAGGGTACAAGGCCATCGTAGCGTAGCTAGTCTCGACGGTGGAACAAACTCTGGCTGCTTGACCACAAGAGGCCATGGCCGGCTAAGTGGTATGTCCCTGGATCCCTTTAGGGTGGGCTCTGGGACCCCTGGGCACCCGCCAGTTCAAGGGTACAGCGCCCTCTGTCTCGACAGAGAATGATGTTCTTAGAAACGAACTTCCAATGCAGCAGACGTGGTAGGGTATACTAGAGCCGCTGTTCCCCAACCAGAATAAAAAGCGGACAATCACCCGCCGTTCCTCCACGTAGGCGTGTACCAGGGGTACGAGAATGGGGGAGGTACTTCCGTACCGCTGGGCACCAAGCAGTAAAAATTGGCACAAGCACACTCTGCACAGGGGAACTCGTGCTTGATAAGTTACCCTAATTTTTTGGGAACTGCCGCGGGGCAAAGGGTTGGAACATTTAAACCGCAGCGACAGCTCCGTGGTACAGCACACGCTTCACATTGCTGAAGTTGCCTCGCTCGAATCGGCGGCTTCCGCACAGCACTGGTTTCTTAATGGGACAGGCGGCCCTGAGCGTGTACAGACTATTGAAAAGGGAATTCACATCTTTACAGCTGGCTTTGTCCTTCCGAGGGGCACTGACCCTTGTCCATCTGGTGGAGCCCCGGCCATCATGCCGCGTTGCCGCATTGCCGGGCGTGAAACACTAAAGCTCCAGGGTAGCGACATCCCCGTAGTCCCAACCATCCGCATACTGGGACTTTACATCCAGCAAGACGGAGGAGGAACGCTAATCATCCAGCGCCTCAACCACACTGCCTGCAAATCATGCGTATGGTAAGTGAAGTCACAAACCGGCACCAGGGTTTGAAAGAGGATGATGTCATCAAGTTGGTGCAAGCACTTGTTGTCAGCCGCGTTTTGTACACTACGCCTTACCTCCCGCTGAAACCGAGAGAATTGGACAAACTTGACATGCTACAGCCGAAGGCGTACAAGCAAGCGCTAGGCCTCCCTCCTCACACCGCCACTAGTAAGCTGGAAGCGCTCGGGGTGCACAACAAGGTGGGAGATCATTGATGCCCACATTGTCAGCCAACTAGAGCTGCTCAAGCAAACTTCGACTGGCCGCACGGCGCGGAGGCAGCTAGGCTACCGGATAGCGGACGCCAGCCACCCTCGTCCGGAAACTGTTCCCCAGGACATCCGCACGCTCATCAGGGTTGCTCCGCTCCCGCGAAACATGAATCCTTAGCATCACGCACAGCGCAGACAAGCACGGTACAATTCCTGCAGGGAAGTACTCTGACCACCCGCATGTGAGCTTCACGGACATTGCCCACTACGCGCCCCATCCAGCCACACCAGTTAGTGTCATTGACGGCTAGGGCGATGTCGTTCGCACTGCGACTGTAAAAACCAAAAACATCGTTGAAGCCGAAGAAACGGCCATCGCACTGGCGATGACGTATCCAACTTCGAATAGCCCAATTCATATAATTACAGACTGCCAGCAGTCATGCAGAAACAACGCAACGGTCGGATTTCCATATGCGCTCTCGGACTACTAAAAAAGCACAAGGACACCCTTAACCCAACTGTACTAATATGGACGCCAGGTCACGCAGGGCTTGACGGAAATGAGCGAGCACACGCTACAGCCCGACCATGCACCCTCCGGGCACCGCACCAGTCGCTCCATCACGCAGAGCCTATCCAGCAGCAGAACCGTGCACTTATGCAACACCACACTTTGCCAGATGTGCCTATTCACCACCGCACCGGAAGCTCATTTGTCAGGAGGCTGTAGCCTGGCGGCAACTACAGACAAACACATACCCCCCTAGCATCCTGCGCATCATACACCCCACAATATATACACCAACATGCCCACACTGCAGCGAACACCCAACACTGTACCACACCACTTGGGCTTGCCAAAACACACCAGCAGCCCCCATTATTCGCACCTCCATCCTCGAGCACTGGGAGGCCGCGCTGTGCATTTCGGACACTGAGGACCAGCGACAGTTGGTGGACCGGGAATGCAGGACCGCCGCCGCCACAGGGGCCCTGGACTGAGGGCTTCTCCCGCTTTCAAGCGTGAAGCTCTTTCGCTTGAATAAATGTTTCTCCACCATCACCAACAGTCTGGTGCAATGTCCTGCCGCAGGCGGGGGCGAATTGAGCGTTATATTTGCTGCAAGGTGGAACGATAGGCTTGATTGAAGCTGCTCATCCTAACGCCGTTGCTGACGTGCCTGGTCATACTACTCACGTAGGTATTGCGCCGTAAATCCAAATTTAAGTAGACGACGATCGCCCTCCGACATATTTTTTTCTTCGATTATGATCTCGCCCCAACCAACGGGCTGAAACGTGCTGGCACTTTTTGAGCAATTTTCCGTCTTTTGACTGCTCGAACACCTCTCTCAGTAGATCTTCAGCGTAAGAACGCACGATAGAAACTTGCTCGCACCCACCACTACGACAAACATTCTGTCGTCTTTCACAAAAAAAGCGCCGCACTTTTGATTACATTCTCCAAAGCGGATTTATTTGGCCTTCAAAAAGCCCCTAGGCATCTCCAGTGGTTCCGGCGAAGAAGGATAGCTTTATACGCTTTTGCTGCGAAAATCGCGGCCTGAACAAGATAACAAGGACAAACGTCGACTCCTACCACTATTGCCGAATTCGTTGACAACCTGCAGGGAGCAGAGTGTTTCTCGTCGCTGAACCTACGTTCTTGATACTGGCAGTTGCTACTCCCCCAACGAGCACCTCATTTCCAAACCATATCATCATCATCATTATTATAACTCGCCTAACTACGCCCCCTGCAGTGCAAGAAAATATACCATTATTCTCCAATTACACTGATTCCTGTGCTAACTGCGACCAATGTAATCCCCGCAAATTTTGATTGTGATCACATCTGCCACCTAACTTTCTGTCGCCCTCTGCCCCACTTGCCTTATCTAGGGTCAGCTCTGTTACCGTTAATGACGAATGGTTATCTTGCCTTCACTTTACAAGCC
>JABSTR010001884.1:0-21472 GCA_013339765.2 Haemaphysalis longicornis | reverse complement strand
CAATCAGATTTAAACCAGTTTGTTGACGCTACCATTTTTTATGTCGATAGACACCATTTTTACACGCCCAAAAAATGAAGTGCAGTTGGACTTTCAGAACCAATATTTTCTGAGAAATAACTGTTATAGAACTTTGCTCTTGAGTGCTGCGCATGCATCCAGATGAAGTTGTAGGTTAAAAGAAAAGTGCTGCCGAGATTTAAATTGCCGGCTAAATTCTGGTTGTTTGGTTCCTTATGATTCATTAGTGTACAGAAATGACAAGGGAAAAAGTTCTGCTTAACTGCCCATCTACAGCTGCAAACATTTTCAAAACTGGCTCAAGGAGGAAGGGAAGAGGGGACACCACAGCTCCAGCAACACCTTTCCTCCAGCAAGCAAACCTGGTGGCGGTCGCACCGGCACTGAAACTGCTAAAAGCAGATACAAATGAGGACAGGCTCAATATACTAAAACAGTTCAAATGCAAACATAAAGTCGCAATGCAATGCAATGAAAGTCCCATTTAGGTTCCTAATAAAAGTGGTCAGCCGTGAGTTGTTGCACTGTGCACCAGAAGGTACTAATTATCATGACAGAAGTGCAGTGGATGCTAAGTAGCATATTCTACTGTCACCGATCATCTGCCACCGATTTGTTTTAAAAGAAAGCCCTGGAAGCAGGTGCACATTCTCGAGACTAGCCTGCAGCCGGCAAAGGTTATTTTCCTCTACTCCCTCATTGGTAACCATTTGCTTGCGGCATGGTCAGCATCAATATGTCTGATTCTTCGCAAGCTTTTTTTATGTCCACATGTACAAATAACTGGAATTGCCAAACAAGTAGGGAGGAAAAAGTGCAGAGTTGGAAAGCAGCAAAAGCTTTCTAAGCACTAAGAGGGGAGTACGCATGTTGTATAGATGCCAACGTCACCCTGACATAACGAAACAGCAGAGCACACGTGGAGATCAATAATGAAGAGAGGCCCGGTAGAAAAAAAAATATGGTGGGCCATCTGATGCTTTTTTTTCTTTTACTGTTCATCACCATAACCATGCTTCACCGCACTTCAAAATGTGATGTCTGCTGCTAGACTAACCATTCAATGAGAGGGGGCACACATCTACATTAGTAATTTAGGTTGCCATGGGTGATTTTGAAGTCCAAAGAAGCCTTGCTTTGAAAAAATAAGAAAACGTGCCATAGCCAAGAGCCCCTCAGTTCCAACCAGCTCAAATGTGAAACCTGAAACCTGCAACACTAAATCCTGAATACCCACTGGCAACTTTGTTCTCTATAGTTGAAAGGCATGCGGTCGCTGATGATGATGATGGTTGGATGTTAATGGCGCAAGGCCAACTGGGGCAAAGAGCGCCAAAAACATTGGCTAAATATGAGAGGTGAGAATGTAGACACTAAAATCAGTAAGCAAGAACAAAAGTCAAATTAATAAAAGAGAATGAGGATGGCTGGTGTAAAAGGCCAGGTTGTGATGGTGCATGGTATGAAATAAGGCTTTAAAAAACTACGCGTGATAGGAAATGAGATGTCAAAACTTGATGTCACTGAGAAACTTAAAAGTGTGCTGCACAGGAATCACGGGATCATCAGCTAGAAAGAGTGCTGGGTTGTAGTGGAATGTGTTCTCTGTAGAGTTGAGGGAAGTGCTTGCGTCTTGTTGTCTGGGGTTCTTTGCATGTAATGCGGATGTGAAGTACGGATAGGCCCTCCCCACACCTGCTACACAGGGGTCTTGGAGATCCAGTGAGCAGGTGGGAGTGTGTCGCGTGCGTGTGCCCTATCCGTAATCTAGCTAGGGCAACTTCGATGAATCTGTTGTGTGGGGCACTAGTGTATCGTCCTAGGTGTGGTTTTATTAGGTGTAACTTGTTGTCTGTCCGTGTACTCCAGTCGGCTTGCCATGTTTGCGAAGGTGTTGTCTTATGTGTGGCTTTAGGTCAGTGTAAGGTCTTCTTGTTATGTACACTGTGTTTGCAAGTGCAGCAGCGGCGGCCATGCGATCCGCGGTCTCAGTCCCCGCGATTCCAGCATGGCCTGGAAACCCATCACAGGATTATTTCAAAATATTTAGCCTATATGGACATTATGGCAATTAAAGACAAGATTGACAATGTGGTTTTTCGTGGGTCTGTGTGAAGACAATGCACGCACAACGTTCAAAGAGTCTGTGAAGATGACGGATTTAGGAATTTGTTTTCCCAGAATGTGCTGAACGGTGACTAAAATGCCATAGGCTGCTGCTGAGAAGATAGTAGTAAGTACGCTCATGGTTATGCAAGAATAAAGTTAGGACCACGAGCAGCGCAAGGACACCATAGTTGAGGTTTTCGAAGCATCAGTGTAAAATTCGGCACATTTATATATATCCTGCAGGGACAAGAAGTGCTGCAGAATCGCAGCACCGGAACCCTGTTTTTATCTATATTCATAAAAGAAACATCACAGCAGACAGGCTGCAGTTGCCATGGTGGCATAACGTCAAAAAATGATGATGTGCATACATCTAAAAGCCCAACAGCAAGACCTGAAGCTTCCTCTCTCACCCTGAGTGAGTAGGGCAAAGAAGCAGATGGACGATTCGAGAATAGCTGGGTTGCATATGTGTCATTGAGGATGGGTTTAAAAGGATGGTTACTCAATGATGAGACCTTAAAGCGTTAATAAATCTATGTATATTCGTTGATGTTCCAGGCACCATTTGTTGTTTTCAACGTACAGACTCTGGGCAGGGCTAGTGCGGAATGCACAGACGCAAGGCGCATGCCCAAGTGCAGTACTGGATCAAGCATTTTTAGTACGGTTTTTGATGCCGACCCATACACGACACTACCGTAGTCTAACCGAGACCCGACTAAGGCGGTAAGACCCGGAGAAGCAGTTCTTGTCTGCACCATAGGATTGGTAAGAGAGGACCTAGAGGATGTTTAGTGTTTTGAGGCATTTATGTTTAAGTGCTTTGATGTGTGGGCTGAACGATAGCTTTTCATCAAATAGGACACTTAAAAACTTGTGCTCACTTTTCACAGGAATAGGTGCACGGTTAAGCGTAATCTCAGGGTCCGCGTTAATCCAGCGCTTGCGGGAGAACACAACACAAGTACTTTTGCCCGGGTTTAGTTTAAACCCGTTAAGGTCCGCCCAGCCAGCAAGTTTCTTAACACCGAGCTGTACTTGACGTTCGCATATTGCACAGGTTACACGATTTAAAAATATTTGCACATCGTCTACATAGATGGAACAGGAAATGGTCAACGGCCATGCCTTTCGGTGGGAGTTTATCTTAACTTTAAACAACGTGCAGCTTTAGAACTCCACCTTGCGCACACCATTTTCCTGCAAATATACATTAGAAAGTGCACTGCCAACCCTGACCCGAAAGGTTCGTTCGGCCAAATAACTACAAAGAGTGTTGTTCATCAGTGTTACCGGAGACACCAAATTACTTAAGGTCCCTGAGGATGCCATAGAGCCAGGCTTTATCATAAGCTTTTTCAATATCGAAAAATACAGTAAGCCGAACTGTTTATGGACAAATGCATCTTTATGTAGGATTCTAGTGCAACAAGTTGATCATTGGTAGATCGCCCCACCCTGAAGCCTGCCTGGCAGCCCTCGAGTAGACCGTTGTACTGCAGAATGTACATGAGCCTACAATTATCATCTTCTCGAGGAGCTTACACAGGGAGCTTGTCAGGGCGATGGGAAGATAACTTGCTGGAGAGGAAGGGTCCTTCCCCTCCTTCAGAAAGGCCACAACTATGGCCTCCTTTTAATATCTTGGAAGCTGCCCCGAAAGCCATATTGTGTTGTAAAGGTGTAGGAGTGTCTCAAGAGTGTCTGCGCGTAGGTGTTGGATCATGTTGTATGTAATGCTGTCTGCCCCTGGAGCTGAGGGCTTACAAGTGGCAAGAGCAAACCTTCAGCTCATGAAGTGTGAATTCAGAGTTGTAAGCAGAATTCGACTTCTTCTTGTCTCGTAAGGGCTTCTTTTCTGGAGATGTTTTGTGTTGCATGAAAGTATCAGTGTAGTGTGCTGAGTTGGACACGTGTTGGAAGTGTTGTGCGAGTGGTTAGCCTGGTCTTCCAGTGTTTCTCCTGTTGTACTAACCAGGGGCAGGCCTGTGTGTCCTGTTGTCCTTTTAGTTTTCGTATACGTGTCCAGACTTTGTGTGTGTCTGTGTACGAATTGATGGAAGTGAGGAAGGTGCGCCAACTCTCCCTTTCGCCTCACGGCGCACTGGCCTCCCAAAAGCCTTGGCCCGTTTAAAAGAAATGAGATTATCTTATGTGGGGTACCGGCGAAGGACACCCCTTGCTTGTTCTGGGCCTCTCGCGCCCGCCCTGAAGTCTCGTTTCCACGAGGAACCTCCTTGGGGGGCCGGACCGGCTGGAGGCCTGGGGAATGGACTTTGGGCGCCGTCGAGGATGTGCGCCGGGACGACTTTGGCTGCTTCCTCCACGTGTAGGTGTTTAGGATATGTGGTGTAGTGGGAGATGATTGTGTGAATGTGCTCCAGTTTTGCTTTTGATTCAATAAACCTTTTATGAGAGATGGACTGCAATGGCCCTTTACCTATATACGTTAGGGAAGTGGGGAAGTGGTCACTACCATATGGGTCAGTGCCCACGCCCCACTCAAGACATGGAAAGAGAATTGCTGAACCAATAGCCAAGTCGAGATGTGAGTATGTATATGTCCTAAGTTATGGTACGTAGGCTGCTTTTGTTGAAAAGGCATGCTCCTGAAGATGTAAGAAATTTCTCTATCAGGCGACCTCGGGCATCTGTTCTGGAGGAGCCCCAAAGAGAGTTGTGTGCATTAAGGTCGCCTGTTAGGATGTACGGTTCAGGGCAGCTGGTAAACCAGCGCCTCGAAGTCAGAGCTCGAAAGTGCATAATCACGACGAATGTAAATGAAGCATACCATTACCAACCTATTAAAAATTATTGTGCGTATTGCTACAGCCTCAGGGATAGTGTTTAAAGTGACAGGGTGGCATGCAGGGATTTTCGGGCTATTGTGGCCACACCGCCCGAAGAGTGTGTGCAGCCAACCCTATCCTTTCTGAATACCATGTACCTATTTAGGAAATTTGTCTGATTGGGATTCAAATGAGTCTCCCGAAGACACGTCCACACTTGGCTGGTTCGAATGCAATATCTCATGGACATCATCAAGATTTTTAATGAGGCCTCTACGGTTCCATTGAGTAATATTTTCTCTTCCCATTATGGAGATTTAGACACTACTGAAGTCTGTGTGTATGTGTGCTCATGTGTCTTTCGGGGCTGTTACTCTAGGATTTGGCTTTTTTGACCTTTCTGCTGCTGTATTGGGCGTCGGAAGCCGCTCCTTGCGCTGCAGTTGCAGGCAGGAACGGCCCGACATCCATCTCGTCATCGGATGTCCGAGGGGTGGCCCGACGGACCGGGCCCCCCGGACTTGGCCCCACTTCGAGAGCCCTTCGTTTGAGCCGCCACCGCCGCGGCGTCGGGGACGCCAAAAGTGGCACGGGCGGTGCGGTGGCGGTGGGAGCCGATGCGGGGCTCGTGGTGTCCATCACCTCGGTACCCTCCGATGCACTGGAGGACGGGCAGGCGGAGGCGGGAGTGGCACCGGTCCCAACAGAAGTGGTTTGCACCACAACCCCTGCTGCCTCAGCAAGCGGCGTGGTGCCGGGTTGGGCTGCGTGAGGCAACCCAGCGGGGGGTAAAGGCGGACCAGGTCAGATTCGCTGAACTGGGTCCCTGTGGACACCAGACGCCGCTCCGGCCCCCGGCGAGCTGCGTCGGCGTACCTCCCCAGGGGGGAGGAGTCGAACCTCTTTCGCGCCTCTGGGAATGTAAGGTTCTCAATGACTTTCACCTTGATGATCTCCTTCTCCTGTGTGAATTTCTCGCCTGTTCTAGAGTAGGCCCCGTGGGGCCCCTGGCAGTTAGCACACATGAGTGTTTGCGATGGGCAGTTGTCTGATGGATGATCGTGTTGTGCGCACTCGGCGCATGTTAGTCGACCACGGCAGGCTGTAGTGCCATGCCCAACCGCTGGCATTTAAAACACCGGCGGGGTTGGGGATGTATGGCCTGACGGGGCAATGGAAACGAAACCTGCATTTTACTGATTCAGGAACTCTGAAATGGTTGAAAGTCAATATTACATGTTTTGTTAGGATTTGCTTGTTATCTCATCGAATCATGATTACGCCTCACTGCCTGTCACACCTTGGTCCTTAAGGCTTCCAACAGATTGGTGTCAGTTTCATTCATCAGATCTGACTCAGAGATCACACCCTGGGAGCTATTAAGGCTGCGGTGGGGTGTGACCCTGATGCCGAGATCTGCGAGGCGAGTTTGAGTCAAGAGATTTGTAGCTTGTTGCTTGTTATTCACTTCTACAAGAACTCTCCTGTCCTGAGTTTTTTGGCTTTGTAGGAACTGACCAACAATGCCCTCAAGAAATTTGGAGATCAGGAAGACAGACTCTGTGGCAAGGGGGATTTGACGCATCAACAGATTCGATTACCAAAAACCCTAGCATAGTTTGTTCGGCTTTGGGAAACTCCGTCGTTGGCAACGGAGGAAATGATACTTCAGTGCGGCCCCTTTGAGGGGGCCGATCTTTGGGTTTAGAAAAATTTGGAAACCATATATCATAGTATAAAAGCAGGGAGACGAGGGTACTCTCTTCTTTGTTTTAACCCTGGTAGTCAAAGAGGGCCCGGCGCTCCCTGCCTGGTAGACAGGCACGTAGCCCATCGGCCGGAGCTTGACCAAGGCTCCGACGGCCACCATTTACGGATTCTAACCCTTCACCTTTAACACCTCGCCACGGTTGGACACGGCTTATGTTGGGAGCTCGGGGTCAGCGGTGATGCCGTCACCATGAATACTCAAGGTGCCCCGTGCGGGGGCTTGCGGGTCGCTCACATGAGGAGAAAGGTTAAAGATAACTTCGTTAGCCATAATAAGTGCATGCCATAATAGCAGTTAGTGTTCCTCACATTATTCCTAGTCATGCCTAAAACTAATTTGCAGTTATAGGTCTATATTAATTACAAGCTAGTTAGGTACGTCAGCACCTCTTAGCCCCAAATTCAGGCTGTGGTATCCTGAACGCTCTCCTCGTCGTTTTTTGGATTAAGCCAACTATTACAAGACTACCTCCATCTTTTTTACTTGACACTTGTAACATCTTATTTCTGGTTCAAAATGCGGTTAAATTGTATGCACGTAATGGTGGAACCAAACTGTCCGCAGGCTAACAAAACTAAAAATCAATTGAGCACATCAAGCTTACTTTTTTTCTCAACCAGTGTTGCAGGCTAAAAAAGCTGTAAGATGTGCCAAAACATAAGAACAAACCCGAAGTAAATAAGCAGACACCATCACGCTAGCCTAAAGCCAACACCAAGCCTCGTTGCGTTTAATTACAAACTGAAAGAGTTCTAGGCATCAATATGATGAAAGGTGTGATAACTTATCTAGATGCGTGCAGAGATGGTGCACGCATCTAGATAAGTTATAAACATTAGATAAGTTATAATATAAACATGCTGCGCTCATAACAAATTGCATGGGCGCTGTCGATGCCTGTACCGCTTTTTTCGAACGCTCATGGCGCGCTTCACTGTGAGCGCATTTTAACGCCAAACGCGGGCGGGCATTGTCAAGGAGAAAAAAGTGCGCCCCCATCGCAGACGATTAGACAACACTATTAAAGGGACACTGAAGTGATTTGTAAAAATGCGGGATTACGAGCGCAAATTGTAGTCCGCAGTGCCTAGGCCCTGTTTCGACCACTCTGAGCGCGTTTACGCGAATTTATTAGTAGAAAAATCAATTCGAAAATGCTGTTCTCCCCTCTGCACTCGCCGATTTTTTTGGCGTTTTCGTGTGACGTCAGCAGGAGAGGAGCTGGCAATTGGCTGCGCTCCTGCACGGCTCGCCGACCTTCCATGGCAGAAGTGCGGTACTACGATTACTGGGATATTGAGAAGCCATCCAACGACTCCATCGGATGTCAAACATGTTGTTTTACAGAACCGAAACCAAAACGTGTTTGATTGCTAGCCTTGGGCATCGTCCAATCACGGTGCCCCCTCCTCGGAACGTCACAGCTTAGTGGTGCGGCTGCCGCAAACCGCGCATGGTAGTTTTTCTTCTTTCGCGCTTTGTAAAATAATTACCGATTGTCAACCGGATAAACGATGAAATTGTGCTAATTGGAGCCAGTCTACGCAGTGCAAGCAAAAACGAGAGCTTGAAAAATTCACTTCAGTGTCTCTTTAACGCCAGCATGGTTGTGGTGGGTCACGTTGACCAGTAAGGCCGCCAGTATTGCCCAGAAATATCCGAGGTGCCCACCTAATCTACCGCCAATATTCCCACCGACTCCCAGCTTTAAAAAACGTTGCCAGGTAAGTTTCCAGGAATGGTCACCATACCCTCCTCATTTCCCAGGATGCCCACCTCCTTTCCCAGCAAAAGTTCTGCTGGGATTTGTGATCGGGAGGTTAACCTAGAACCGTGGTGCAATGACTGGCACGAAGAAGTGGCAGCGCTAGTGAGCCTTCCTCACCCTAAGGTAATACTAGTGTCCTGCTACGTGCACCCAAATCAGCGGGAGTTCTCCTGCGTTGCGACTTGGTTGGATTCGGCATCTCCTCCGCACGCACCCAGGGTGCACTGTGGTAGCGGCGAAGATTTCAATGCACCGCCTCCGACATGGAGATATCCCTACTCTAGCGTCCGAGGAGCGAAAGTTTTGGACGCCTTCACCGATGCGCATTTCGCTCTCCTCTATCCTGTGGACACCAAAACCCGTCGACAGGAGCATCCAGGCAGCCTCCATACTCCCCCGACCTTTAGTGGTGGCTTGAGCGCGGAGAGTGTCTTGAAACCGAGAACCACACTGCTGGGGAAGTGACCACTATCCAATTCGTCCTCGGTTTTTGCTCAGGATATAAAGCGCTCAAACAAACGCCAGTGCTTTCGTAACACACTGGGACTTGTTTTGGAAGGGCATGACACGTCCTTCGGTGAAGAAACCTCGGATCCGCGGGGTGTGCTACGTACCGCTCTTCGGGATAACACGCGCACTTCCTGGGTAGAAGAGAACAAGCCTGCACCAGACCTCCATCTTCTAAACTTGTGGGCAGATCGACGCAGAGCAGAACTGGCGGCCAACAAACAGCCCACAAATCCAGAATTACAGACTTCGTTGCACCACCCTCACTGCAGCCGCTCGCCATCATAGAAAATCGCTATCCCGTCAACGGTGCATGGACTGGTGTGCCTCAGTAGGCCCGTCTTATACTAGCGCATTCGTATGGCGCGCCTTTCGTCGTATAGAGCGTTGTTGGCCGCCCCCAAGACCAGGCAGCCATGGCCTGCCTTGCCTCTGTACGTACTCCGAGCCAATTTGCTCCAGACGTGGCCAAGCAGTTCTTCCCGAAGTACGACAAAGCTCCACCAGCATTTCTCAGCTTACCTACTCTTCCACCGCAAGATGGGTCACGCCCAAGCCAGGAAGATCTTGACGTCATACAGGCTCCATTTATCATGGCTGAGTTCTTTGCAGCTATTGACAAGGCTAAACTGCGCACCGCTCCGGTTCCAGATGGTGTAACATATGAAGCGTTTAAGAACATTGACGGTCTTTGTCTGCATTGGTTTCTGCAATGGCTCTACACTGTCAGGGCTTTCGGCGACATTTCCTTACCTTGAAACCCGCCGAAGTGGTACCGATACCAAAACCTGGTAAGCCCCCAGACCAGTTTAATACCCTCCGTTCTATCGCACTGACATCCACCCTGTGCAAGCTACTGTAACGGATACTCACCACGCGCCTTTCCTGGTGGCTCGAACGATACAGATGGTATCCCCCAGCTCAGGACTGGGTTTCGTCCCCACCTGGGAACTGAAGATGGCCTGGGCCATCTGCCATTTATGGTGCTTTTAGGTGGCAGGTCAAGTAAGATCCGTACAATCTTGGCCATGGACGTTGAAAAGGCGTATGACAACGTGAGCCCACTCTGCTATAATCAGTATACTGCAGAGACTCGGCCTTCCGCCAGCAGTATGCCACTTTGTGATGTCCTTCCATCAACACTGGTGGTTCTCTATGCCTATAGAAAGGCACGCGTGGGACACTTTGTTTCAGAGCGGACGCGTGCCTCAGGGCTCCGTATTGTCTTCCTGTGCTGTTCAACGTGGCCCTACTACTCTTGGCGTGGGAAGCTGGATAGCATACCGGACATGTTTTTTCCTCGTCTATGCGGACGATATCATTGTTTGGTTCGGTGCACGACAAGTTGTCTTGTAAAGAAGGCAGGTCTACAGGCTGCCGTGGACATTACCTCGCAGTGGTGTTCGCTATTGGACTGAAGCTGTCTCCACAAAAAAAAAACTACTTACATGTTCATCACAAATCATAAGGGTCAACAACGGCTGTCGCAGACACCGATGTCCCTGTTTTTAAATGGTGAACCCATTGCCGCCACTGATCGTTATGCGTATACTGCGACTAGAAATCACTGCTGCTGGTCGGTAGCCTCAAGGGTCCGCTCCACCCGACAAAAAGCCACCAGCATGTTACACTTGTTCTGCCGAATCGGCCAGAGGTCGGGAGTGCCTGTTCTCGAGTCATGCGTACGCTAGTGCGTGCTATCTTCCAGCCTCGACTCGTTTGCCAAGCCCAGTTTCAACACCTTAATTTGTGCGACTCTGATCGTCTAGAAAACAGCGAATAGAGAAGCACTGCGATTATAACCGTACTCTTTCGCATGACCTCTATAACGACACTTCAAGCCGACGCGCAACTGAACACGCTGCAACTGAACACGCAACTGAATCCACTTGTGGGCATAGCTTAGGCAGTTAATACACAACTGACTAAGCTACGCCCACAAGTGGAGACGGAGAGACAGACGGTGGTTTGATTACTGTCGAAGATCCGGCAATAAAGAAATAAAAGTTGGCGTAGCTTAGTCGCTTAGTTTCACCCTTTCCTACAATACATTTCTGAAACGAAACAATAGTTTTTATGGCTGATACATATTTTTACAAATTTAAAACCAACCACGACCCAAATTACGACAATGCTTTTCAAGAATAAGTTGTGAGAGAGAAAGCGTGTAAATCCTCTATGAGTGCACTGTTGGTAAATTGCAGAGGCTAATTCAAGAGCTGATGGTCATATCATCAGCTGGCCTGAAAAAAACTTCACCGATCTGGTGCCCTGCTCCACAAACTCCTTACAAAAAGTGTACCGCAAATTCACGCCGGATGCAGTATTGGTGAATGTTAGCAGCTGTCAGTTTTCATTTAGTCCTTGTGCTTCTGAGCTCAAGGGGGAGTTGCGCGGCGGTATTTTGACGAGTGAGGCCAAAAACCAGATCGCCCATGTTTCGAGATTGCGACTCGCGTAACAATCTCGAGGCAGTAAAACTTATTCCGACGCCCTCAAACTGCAGCCTGTAACGCAGGTGCGCGGAACTGGCGGTAAATGCCTTTGGAAAATATTTTCCTCCCACCGCTGTATTAGCCCGTAAGGGCTAACAGTATTGAAAATAAATAAATTAATTTATTAATAAATAAATAACAAAACATTATGTATATTGCAAGGGGCCTTCTAAGCTACTTGAAAAAAAATTTACTGGTGATTTTTTTTTTCTAGAATAAATTGCGTTCCATTGTAGCGTCATGTAGCAACTCAGAAGAATGTGCAATCAAAGTATGAAGTGTAAGTAATCAAAATCGGAGATAAGTATTTATTGTGGTATGAAGTGCGCACAAAATAGCCTAATTACATAATAACTCGTGACCAATTTTCGCCTTTCGAATCACAAGCAGGGATTTAAAAAGCATGCTTCAAAATTAAATTAAATACTACACAGAGCAAGTTATAACTGCATCATTAATTATGTACCTGGTCTACCGGCAACTGCTGTACAGTGTTTGTCCAGATTTCTAGGCAAGCGGAAAGTGCGCAGGCCGCGAAAAATTCAATGTTGAAGTTGAAGTTTAAGTTTATTTCCATAAACCTACACCGTTATGGCGAAAAATAGGGTAAAAGATGCACTCAGCAACTGGACGGAGCCCTACACCTTCATGGTCAACAGAAACAACAGAAACAACCACAACAACAGCGGCGGGGAAACAAACAAAAAAAGTGATATATAGACACCACTTGTGGGTGACAAACAAAACTAGCACGGAAAACTAGCACGGTCACGTACAGAATATACCATTCCAACTATGCGCGAAAGTTGCCCTGCGAGAAAATTAATTTGTGTATTCCAAAAAAAACACCTAGACTTTTGCAGACATCACCAGTTCAATTTCGAGTGGTTTAACATAATATCAGCCGATAAAAGGATATTTCTGTTTTTGGATTGAAAAAGGATCGCTTTCGTTTTATCTACGTTAATTCTTAAGCCGTTGTCCGCTGATCATCTGTGTATTTTTTCAAGCCACATCATTAGCGGTTTGTACAACTGCATGACATCACAAGATGAAACAAGGAGAGTAACATTATCAGCGTAAATTATGTATTTTGTATTAGTGTCAACGTTCACGATGTCATTATTGTACATGTTGAAGAGAAGGGGCCCTGAAATACTGCCTTTTGGTACGCCTAAGTGCAATTGTCTGATTTTTAGAGCGAAGATATTTACCTGAACAAATTGGCTTCTGTGACCTAAGTATGACGTTATAAGTTCTAGAGCTATGCCGCGTATACCATAGTAACGCATTTTTTCGAGGCAGTAGTTTTTGATTTATACTATCGAAGGCTTTGCTGTAGTCGATTAAAACACCTAATGTAAGTTGTAGTTTTTCAAGTGTTTTCCAGAATGAATTCTTTTTGCTCAAGCAACGCTAGATGTGTCGACCTTCGTTTTCTAAATGCATACTGACATTCGCTAACATGAGTTCTTTTCCAGAAAGTTGATAGGCGTTTAAAGATAATTTTTTCCAAAGCTTTAGAAAAGATAGGAAGTATTGAAATTGGCCTGTAGTTAGATACCGATGCTCTATTTCCTTTTTTGAACAATGCAAGAACCTTCGCCACTTGCATTTTTTGAGGAAAGGTTCCTGATGACAGGCATAGATTATAAACATAAACTAATACTGGAGCAACAACATTAATGACAAACTTGGCTGGTTTAATTAGCAAGCCGTCAGCATCACAAGGTAGTGCTATTGTTAATCTCCTGGAAAATACGAATTACCTCTGATTCACTGGTAAGAATAAAGAAAGATAGTGTCGACAGAGTTGGTCGTGATAAAACGGCAAGCATTGAGATCGCCAGTTACTGCTGCCTATGCTGGTGAAATGCTCATTAAACGTATCAGGGACTATTGTTCGGCAATTTGAAGTCCATCTTTATGGATTTGGCACAGTATGTGGTACCTCAGTTTTACGATTCAAAATTGAGTTAAGTTTATTCCAAACTTTCTTCGTATCCTTCATGCAGGCGTCAATAGAGACATTATAATAATTTGTTCTGGCTTACCTATATCTTTTGTAAGTTCGGTTACGAAAAGACTTAAATATTTTAAAATTCAGACAGCTCGCGTGAATTGAGAGATGTTCTATACAAATTATACTTGGTTTTGATTTTATTCAGTAATTCCCTCGTGATCCACGGCTTTTGTATATTACGCGGATGAGCTTGAGTGGTAAGCAAAGGAAAGTTAGCGTCATTAGTTGTGTTAAAATCTTCAAGAATGATTCGTAGGCTGTGTTACTATCTATGGTGCAGAAAACTTCGCTCCAGTCGAGTTGACATAACTGATTACGAAAATTCTCAAGTCGGTTTTCCGTGATACATTGACCTGTCCTGGTACGTGTGTTTACCTTATGGATTTTCAGATTTAAACTAAGAAATATAGGCATGTGGTCCACTTATTCCGCAGGAGAAAAACGCCACTTTTTATATAGGCAGGGTTTAAGTTCGTAATAAGTAAATCAATGCACGTCGATATATAACTGGTTATCCGCGTTGGAGTCGAAATTACATTTGAAAAGCCGTGCGTGCTTATTAAGAGATTAAAATTCCTTGTGACAGAAGTGGTTGCAAACATGTCGATGTTAAAGTCACCTCCAAAAATGGCCTTGTAGCGATTATCTATTATAAAACCAAATAGGTTTTCAAGGAAGGAAGAGAAAGATACTAGGCTCCCATTTGGTGGCCGGTAGAAAACGGGAATATACTGTTCGGGTACAAAGTACAGTTAATACTTCAAAATCATCAGATATGCAGCAAAATTGATCAATGCTATCAGCCAAGATATTCTGCTGAAGAAGGATTGATATTTCCCCCACCTTGGCAACTGGTACGTGATGCAGTGAAACATTGATAGTTTGTGGACACCAAGGCACTGAGTTAGTATCGTACCATGTCTCCGACAACATGATTAAATGGAACTCACGGTCAAAACTGCTAACGAACGCATCAATGTCGTCACCCTTATTTCTAATTGACTGGCAGTTTAAATGACATATATTAGTTGAAATGACATGGTCAGGTCCTATGAAGCGGGAAAATTCACCCGGGAGATGAGATCATAAGAAGCCATGTTTTCTACAGATGCAGGAAATTTTGGAAAAATTGCAAGCATAACTAAATATTGCTGAACCTTCAGTTTTTGGGGCATCAGGGAAACATTGAATAATAACCATCTCTGTGTTATTACACATTGTTCTCAAAAAGATGAAAACCTGCCCACGCAAGAGAAATTTGCTTTTGGTCGAGTGAACATCAAAGTGCAGTTCTTTAGGATGCCTTAACGCATCAGAAATCATCTGCGGATTGGTGTGCTTGTTGAGCCGCTTGTGCAGCATGAAACGCAAGGTAGCGAGACGTGGGTACACGTTCGAAAAACCTTGCCTAGACAAAACAATGAAAACGCAGTTGCGCAGTGCAGGGCATAGATAGCGCGAAAGCATCCTAGTAAGAGTAAGCGTGAAGTCACGCGTTGAACACCAGTGACGAGCACAGATCGCTGGAACCCTATCAGATGCTGTGTGGAGCGCCTTTAAAGACTTCTAACATGGTACACGCATAAGTGTGTATGCGGTATACAAATAGATAACCACTGTCAACACAAAAATCAAATCAAGATGCAAGTGATGGGTAGAATATTACCCTAGCGAAAGTAAGCGTTTCTTTCTCACACAAATAAAAATGCAGAGGGGAAATTGCACGAAAGAATGCAAGGAGCAAAATAAAAAACCGGAAACACGACAGTTACAATTCGCTATCGCCATCTTAACAGTTTGCACATACAAAAATAAATCCATGGAAAAAAGAGAGTAACAAGAAGCAAAACTCGAGCATAGAACATTTACAGCTGTCAGTCAATTGGAAGAGATCATCCTGACGACGAATTACAATGGCAGGGCTACCCTCCGATCTTCGGACAAAGACCTTGCCATTTGCATGCCAAGAAAAGCAATAGCGGTTTGCCGTTGCCCATTCACGGGTGAGGCGGAGCAAGTCCCTGTTGTGTTTCGTCATGTTTTCAGTGATCGATACTGGCGATTTCGTAGTTTTGAGGTCTTTCCGTGCTTCAAGCCATTTGTCACGAAGTGACAGCCTTGCGAAACGGACAATGATTCCTGGTATTTTGCCAACCTTGTAAGGAAGCCGGTGAATAGCCTCAATGTCATCAGCAACCAATTCTGGTAGACCAATAGGTGTACCCACCCAGTTTAGCTTATTCAACAAGTTCTCTTCTTCGGACACAGCGATACCATGAACTTCGATGTTGTACTGTCTGTTGCGCCACTCGATGTCATTAAGCGAAGTTTTCATCTGTTGTATGTTGTCAGAGTCACATGGTTTAGTCTCCAGTTCAAGAACACGCCTCTTTAAGCTACATATTTTCTTATCGTGATGGGCTTGCTTACTCAGTATTTCGTCGTATTTTTTAGACATCATTTCGATTGACTGCTTTATCTCAGCTGCCTGAGAAGGCAAGGCAGCGAGTGCATCGAGCTTCTTCGTTATTTCTGCGAGGCAAGAAACAAGTTCCGGTTCCATACCGCCCTTTCCTCCAGCTTTACCCTTAGAATTGCGGCATGCAGGGCATCTCCAACTCTTTCTCCCCGCTTCGCCTTTGCTTTTAAACGTGGATTCTGACCAACCCGAACAGTTTCCCAAATGGTAAGCGTACTCACATTCCGAGCACTTGATTTGGCGACCGTCAGACGGTAGCTTCTCGTCGCAGGAGTGGCACGTCTCCTTCATAATGAGGAGGTACACGTCGTTCAATTAAGCACAAAATGCATGATAGTGGACGGGGGGAAAACAGCAAATAACCGTAGCAAGGCAGAACGACACTGGCAGCAACGGCGGTAGCAAATACGACAAACAGTCCGCGTGGAACGCGAGAATTGCTACCAACCTGGGAAACGAATAAGGAAAATTTAGGGGGCGTCTTCTCGCCACCGCCGCCGCTGCCAATGTGCCTCGTTAGTTGTTCCACCACCAGGAGCCCAATAAAACGACGTGAAGACAGCGTTGCCAGTTCAACACTCGCACAAGTCCAGAGGCAGCTGGTGAGGCATCTCTTGTCCTGGAAACGAAGAAGGAAAATTTAGGGGGCGTCTTCTCGCCACCGCCGCCGCTGCCAATGTCAGCGGCGGCGGCGGCGGTACAAGCTTACCTCTTGAGCGAGGCTGAAACCTTTTATGCCGGAAAGCTATGTAAAAAAACACCTTTATTTCTTACTGTAAATAAATGTTTTTTCCCGCTTAGAGGTAATTCTTGTTATTTGAATTCTTTGTGGCCGAGAACGCTTAGGATTGGCCTAGAAAATTTTGATAAAGGGTGTACATTGCACACTATTGTGGGCTGCAATGTAAAGAAACACTCGGAACGTCCGCCGAAGATACCAAGGTAAAATATTTGCGAACTGAATGATTAACAGAAGCATTTCACGAAACACAAAAGAGTGGGCATCTGAAACTTACTTTTGAATGCTTTCTGGGTTATGCGTGTTCTTTGGCGAATAACTGAGTTATTGCGAAACTTGAGGAACTTGTATCCTAACGACTTATTCATATAGTGTTGTTTAACTGTCAAAAATGTCTGGTAGTGGTGTGGGCCTTCCGCGAAGCGGCCATTCTGAAAATTACCCGAGCGCTACATAACGATTCCACGGTCGAATAGGCGCACGTGTTCTCGCGCGCTCGGAATGCCGAACCCCTTGTAAACGTAGTGCTCACGGGAAATACCACCTGGCATTGTCCACCGCTAAGTCACGCGACCTTTTTTTCGCTAATGGGGTCACACGCGACACACTTGACTCAAAAGCACGTGCATGAATCACTCTGCAATGCGCCAGAACTGATGTCCAGCGACCTTCGCGTTGACGTAGAACTGCTGTTGCCACTACGCCGCACCTGTGTGTTGTGAGATCTAATTTTTTTTTTTCCTGCCTCCGCGTTCTTGGCATGTTTTCTTGCTGTGGTATGAGTAAACGGTACATTCCGCCATGAGCTCACCGGCCCTCGGCTTTGTGAACTATACAAGAATACAATGCTTGTGATGCGCGCTATTATCCGCACTGTCAACAAGCAGTAATGCCTTAAATAAAATATCCAGGGTACTTAAACTGGGTATAAAATCGCTGGTCTCCAAACTTTTTGATTTTCACATGCGCAATGCAAAGGCAGCAGATGCACCCAATACCAAATGCCTATGTGGCCAAAAGCTTGGTGGGCTACTTGATGCAGCATCATAAAGGGGTCAACAGCGCACAAAGAAGACGACACACAAGGAAGAGATGACAGCACAAGCGCTGAGAAGTGGAAATGAAGTTAGCCCACCAAGCCATCCTCGTGATCTTCATTTCCACTTCTCAGCGCTTGTGCTGTCATCTCTTCCTTGTGTGTCGTCGTCTTTGTGCGCTGTGGCCAAAAGCGTTTTGTGCACTACCATTTTAGTTTAAAACATCAAAACACCTAACAGTCAATGGAAAATAACACCTAAAGAGGGTGTCCATAGGAAGTTTGATAACCAAATTTTCATGCACAAGAATGCTTGATATCATTGTCAGTTAGTTGAGCCTGAAAAACAAGCGTTAGAAACAGCAGTTTCATACACCCCCGTGGTGGTTCAGTGGCTACGGTGTGCTGCTTGGCCCAAAGAAGCGGTTACAGACTTCCCTTGGTGGCTAAGTTTCAGTCGGAGCTGAAAGTGGCAACGTCGGGTGTCGAGTCATCGGCGCATGGGAAAAAATCCGCAGGTGGTCCAAATTATTGGGAAGCTCACCGCTACTGCGTGTTTCATGGCCCTGGGTGCGTTAAACCACTCTCCTACCCAAAAGACTCTCTTTAAATACATTTCCCTAAGTACATTTTCAACCAATGATGCACTTGGACACAATTGGTTCCAAGGTATCCATAGATATCACGTTGAAATCTTTGCTACTATTCGTGCCTTGTTCATGACCTTAGTCAGAAGTGGAATACAAATATTGAGTTGTTAAGCGTATTGGTGTATGGTTTATTTTATACGAATCATTATTAGTAGCGTTACGGATGATGATTCGTCTTTCTGTTTTTTTTAGCCCGATTCGCCTATACAATTGATATGATATACAATTTCCGGAAGTGGTAATTACTCTCAATACTGTGAATGAATGAAAAAACGCTGGTTTTATAATGCGCAGTTACTGTTTAATTAATTTTTATTACACATTTTCACATATGGCGTAATTATTCTGCGATATGTCGGGTCCTTTGTTTTTTGAAATATACAAGGCAGATTCAACGAAGTGTCGAAGTCGCACACTTATATACATTCATTTTGTTGAGTTTTAAATTGATCTTGTAGGAACTGCACTATTGTCCTAATTGTGCGACAAATATTATCAGGCTATTTGTCTGCGCCAACATACACTACTGTGCCACGACCATTTATTACGTTTTATCAGGCGTAGCGCTATACCTCACAGCGGATATATTTCATCTCCTGTATTATGTAAACACGTTGGCAGGCTTAAAGTACGCATACAGGATACAGGGTACGGGCAAAACATTTCTTGTCTACTCTCCCAGTTCTACGCATGCACCAAACTTTGAAGCTTTGGCGACCCTTACTGGAGGTGCGTGCTACACTGAAAGTAGGTGTAACTTTGCTAAAACAACCGAGTGCCACTATCCGTTATTCTCCGAAAGAGGGCTAACGCTACGGTATTTTAGGTGCACAACGTCAAGCAGGTTCCGCAGATTAACGTAAAATGGGTACTTTTCCCATTCGATACCGGTTCGTCTTAGTCTTCACAGGGTTTAGCGTTAGGACTAACGCGCCAGATTGGGGACTCGCGTTAGGTAGCATTACTGATCCTCCCAAAACGCCGTGTATCGGCTTATCAGTGTACGTTGACCTGCAGGTAACGGCCTGCTTACATAACTTCAAATCGTGAGGTTAAGCCTAAATTTGGTCTATCACTTGCTCGCTTTGCAGTGGCGTGTGCTGCGCTTCAAATTCAGCGTGAGCGAGTATGAAGTGCAGTGTACAGGAAGGCTTTCACAAATAACCACTAAAATAGGCTTCACAAAGTATTCTTCACAAAACAGAGTTCGTAAATTTTCTGGTGAAACCGGCTGAAGTAGGGTACTAAGCATTTCGCGCTAAAGGAGGGAACCAAACGTAGCTTGGTCATTTATTTCTATGTTTAACTCAGACGCTATTCGTGTGACCCATAACATTAAACCGGGACTACCGTACGTCGGATGCACATAGAATCGGTGCATTAACCCAGCTGTCTTGCACGCTTCAACGAAGGTCTCAAGGAATCATAAATAAATCAGTCTTGATATCACAAATGGTCATGCCACCTGTACTTTAGGTACGCCAGCATTGCAAGGACGAGGGCGATGCCGATCAGCGTGGCCAAGAATTGTTGCGGGAACGGTGGTAGAAGTCACTCAACTGTACAGGCGTGTTTCGAATGTAAGGAAAAACGAGCATCACGCATCCAGACGAGGTATAAGGAACCCAGCTGCTAGAAGCACGTAGGACCGGCCAAGCAAGTTCTCGTTGACCTCGCTGTTACGTTTGCACCAGATCTCTAATCAAACGTAGTTCCTGACTACCATCATGCCGCTGCAGTCGACGACAGTCCAGGATAATCTCCGGCCTTGGAGAAAGTTCCGTCATGGCTGAACTGGCTGAAAAAGGAGAAAAGGCCCAGATCTTTCATAACGGCCTTGTGCTTCTATTTAATACGTTCATGAAGAGCGATAGGAAGATGTTTTAAATTCTATAAAGACCGTGATAACGATGATGATGATGATGATGCTTAGTGGCTTCCCTTTTGTAATGGGGTGGCGTTGCAAGCGGCCTTAGTCGCAACGCCACTGTACAATCACCTCGCCGAAAAAATACAAACAAAATAAATAAAAAAATTATTTCAAAATAAAAATGTTTAGTTATAAATAAAAAAAATCAAACTAAACTGACTACTGCGCGACCTAGTGGGATCTTCCAAACTACGTGGTGGGCCGTCAAGCCGACACCGCTACTGATGTTTCGCTGAGACGGTGAATTCGTCTTGAGCGGACGAAATGTTACCTTGCGAACTCTGCTGATACTTACGCTAATTCTCGTCTAGAGACTGAGTTGTTAACATGTTCATCCCTCCACGAACAAGACGGGTACACAGGTGCATGCATAAAGTAAATGCTCGTTTACATTTCGTTGTGTGTCGTGCGCGGAAGACGTGCGCACATTGGTTAACTGTGCCAAAGGAACCAAAAATAGGCGGCGAAAAATTAAGAATATGCACCTTCAATTTTATTGGTGAAAAACAATCGACGGATTCAAAATTTCTTTCATACGGCGTGCGATATTGCCGGGAACCATGCATAGGATGGTTTTGTTTCGTTTTTCGCCACGGCCGGAACCGGTCAGTGTTATCGGTGTCTCAAGCGAAGCGCGCGTTCATTTTTTCTCTCTTATGCCGGGCGAGTTATCTCATTTGATACGGAGAGTGTTTCGCCCTAACGTCACTAGCCTAGAAGAGTCTCCCTTGGTGCACAGTGTTCTCGATGTAATTCGGGGTTCGAGCAACATCCTCACCGAAAGATAAATGAACGCAGAGCAGGCGCTGCGGCATTCGATTCACCGATACCAGTCTGTTGCACGTCACTTTGTTGACTGCTGTTTCGCCGCCTGTGTATTCGTTGAGTTTTGGTGTGAGGGGAGCACAACTTTGCTCCAATAAACTGTTTTGCCTTTCCACCCAACTACGTCGTCTTTGCCTCTGTGACATCTGGTGAAGGTGCGGGGTAAGCACCCTTTATGCTCCCTACGACCTTCTGGAAGCCGACAAGCCAAGCTCAAGCCGAGAAAGCCGCCGACTTCAAGGTTTACGCCGCGTGTGGTATCCTACCAGAAAGCAGCAAAAGAATAAAGAAATGTAATTGTCTAATAAATAAATAAATAAATAAATA
>JABSTR010001883.1:0-66243 GCA_013339765.2 Haemaphysalis longicornis | reverse complement strand
TCATTTCTCTTTGTTTCCTTTTATGTTTTTTTCTGTTCACATTTTGTACTGTTTTCTTGGTATTGATAGAAAGCTACTGTCTAACTTTTGCTCTTGGAAAACATAGGTCAACAGTTATTATGATTTATCCCTGCTGGCTTCTAGGCTACGGCAACTGAATCCTCAAGGATTTTGGCAGGCTTGGATCTGCACTAGTTTTCCGGTGGTCCGCAAAACGATCAACACTATACAATTGACGCTAATGCCACTAGTAAAGTTCAACAGCAGCAACGCTTATGAAATCAGCAAATGTTAGAACCAAAGACCTCCTCCAGGCTAATGCGATTAAAATTGTGACCTCTTGAAAAACGTATTTTCGTATAGTCGACGTAAAAAGACTAAAAGAAACAAAGTATGATACCAGAAACACGCGTATTCATGGCGAAAGAGATCATAAAATCGTCGATTTTGAAACCGAAATTGAAGAGAGTGTCGTCATTACGAAACAACTAAGACGCGTGTACGGCCGGCTTGCCGGAGCAAGCCTACAGTCCAGCGCTCCACGCGCGCAGCACCTCTAGGATCATGGCACCGAGGGGAGCATGATCGATAATCCTCGGTCACCTCAGGACCATGCACCCGACCGGCCGCAATCCCAAATCCGCATAATGGCTGCTTTTGTGATTCTCTTGGAGGTCTAGCGTCGCCTGCGACCGTTTCATGTTTAAACATTTGCAGGTGTTTAACAAGGTATTTTACGGGGCTACCAGCGATGTCGCAGTGGCTTTGCTGGTATGTGCTGCACGTTGAAAATAAGTCTCGACGAAGTGAAATTTGAATCATTTTTCAACTGCATGTTAATAATTTATTGCATCAATTTATTCAGACTCCTCTTATAAAATAACAACTCATCTAGATTCACTGCCAAGAAAGATTACTTTCTACCCATAGTCCCCACTAACTATCGTCAAATGATATCCCTTTTTTCAGCCATTTATTTCTGGAACAGTCTTTCGGCCGAACTAAAATCAGCATCATCATTATAGTACTTCAAGCACAAGCTTAAAAAGTCTTGTTGGACAAATGAATGTGTTGCTTTTACAACTTGTATTTCTCTATTACTGTTTATTACATTGTTTCTTGCATTCCTGTGTTAGCGCTAGTTTATATGTAAAGTGCAGGTGCCCAGTTTATGTACTGCTTTTGCCCCCCATCCTTTTTTGCGGTTTTGAATTAGGAGTGTGGTAGTAATGTGCAACACCTAATTTTTTCTACATTTTGTTAAGCGGAGTTCTTTGCTTTCTCGTATTTTCTGGCCAACAGCCTAAGCTGTGCTTCTTCTTTTTATTACTTGTTTTCAGTAACTTCTTCTGGCCCCATTGCAGTCGTTGTCTCTTGGACTCATGTCTGTATACTAACTAGAGTGCAATTGAACACTGTTGACGGCAATAAACAAATTGAATTCAATTGACTGTACTTGGCCTTAAATAGTTACTTTTAATCAGGAAATAAGTAACTTTTACAGCCCAGACCTTCTTCCTAATACACACAAGAAAGTGGTGCAGCATTTGTCGCCTCGAAGCACCGAATCGACAGCAGAGGACTAAAATAGCGATCGGTATTTTAGCTCCAAGAGTACGTTTCGAACGCTGATGTATATTCTGACCCCTATACAAGTTAGAAATGCCAGTTGGCGTCTGTTAATGATACAGACGATGCAGCCCTGATGAAGTTTATTTGCTTACACAAAAGCAATATTTTGTTTCGGCCTAAGAGCACAGATTTATTTGTAAGCGCAGAGTGATTCCATTGATTCCTATACTTGGCATCTCAAGCTCCACCCAACACAGTGCCAGGGCGGTCCTTCCGAAAAAACATAGCTTTACACTTTGCAACCAGCTCACTTGTTTTAATATTAGAAGGGCGTTTTGTACTTCCAAGCTGCAATTATAGTGCAAATGGCCTTACCACACGAAAGCAAAAGCGTTCAAGTGAATTTCTTATACAGTCGATTCCGGATATATCGAACCGGGATATATCAAATTATGGCATATATCGAACACTCAAAATATCCCCTTGGAAATCCTTTGCAAGTGACACTGCAACTGGGCTTCTCCTGATGGATTTGTGGGCGATGGCGATGTACTTACAAAATACCTCTATGCCTTCAACACCTGCTCCATCTGCTGGACACACTAGCATGAGACACTCTCATGAGAATGAGAACGGAGGGTGTGATTGGATGCGAAAGCGGAAGGGGACACCGACCGTAGGCTTAATTGTGACCCATACAGAGGAACTCTATGTTGTGACCCTGCGGCGGCTCAGCTGGCATGGAGGCTGGAGCGGCGTCGTGCGTGTTTTTTGTTTGTTTTGTTTTCGGAGGTGTGACTTCGGAGACGAGGTCATGAACATAACATTCAAATTCGGATTTAGCGATGAAGGCGGACACCATTATACAGGTGGAGGGCAGTGAAACGTAGTCGTCGGTTGCAGAGGTATTCGAAATTCCTCGCAGCACGCTTTGGCACAAAACTGTGCAGCCAGCTGACGCAAGGCGAAGGCAGCGCAGCACGGCCGTCCTGGAGCGTTTCGGGTGCGTGTTCTTGCAGCTAGTTCAGCAAAGCGGCTTCGTTGCGGCTCCAGACGAGATGCGTTCGGATACAGAAGACAGCAGCGTTGTGCGCCTCGAGAGTGACTTGGGGAGCTGTCAGCATACCCATGCGAAATCCCGGGTGTAGCAACAGCATGTAAGTTCGTAACTGTGGACGACGACGTACAAGGTGTGGTGGATCATGACGATGAGGCGATCGGGGCGAGTATCGCCGTTACCGAAGAAGCGGACATCTCATTTGAATGGCGTTGGTAAGCTTAAAGATAGTTTGGTGAACTTCAATACGAAAAGATAAACCAAGCGAAGCTCACGGACTTTCTTTGTGCTGAATGAAGGGCGGCGGTCGTCGCGCTGTGTTTTATATTTTCGCGCTTTGAAGACCAGATCTGGAAGCTACCGTGTGTCGCCGTCTATCAAAGCTCTTAGGGATGTGCGGAGGTTTCAGACAAGCTCCAGATGGACATATCTTATATTTCGAAATATCGATATATCGAACTTTTTCGCGATCTCTTTCGAGTTCGATGTATCCGCGATCGACTGTATATTCGCCTTCTCTTCTGTTTCCTTGATTTTATCTTCAAGACTCTTCAGCTAATTTTCAGTTAATATAAATCTTCCAATTTACGCCGGCGCTGTCTCTGTGGGCTGTCTTTCCGTCCTGATTTTCCAACTTAAACCACCACAGTTCCTAATCATCAGTCACTTTTTCGTCAGGACGCCGAAATATTCACTTCTTGTCCTCAACAAACAGAATGACACTTTCATTGGGATGACGCATGCGGTGTTGCAGTGAAAGTTCAGCCCGTCCCCTTCCGCTCCAAGCTCATGAATGTATTCGTGAACTCGTTTGTTATTGGAGTCCAGGGTTTAAGGGAGCTGTCATGATTCTTGACGAATTGTGAATTGGTTCTTTAAAAAATAAAAACGCTTTTCCAAGTGTTTCCTCGTCGTTCGAGTAGCTGAACTGGCTTTACCAACGCCATTGAAAAAGCAACTCCTTAGAGAATTATGGGGTCATTTTAGGGGACCCAAATGAAGATGGAGGCTTTTGCTGTTGTTGAAGAACCCTAAGAGTACTGGCACTAGTGGTCACGATGCCTGCGTTCTTCACGATGCCGGTTCTGAAATCCTCTTTCGCCAATTTGTCTCGAGGTGGCCAAACCTGGGGTTCGAGACCTTGGTGTTTGAAACAGGCAGGATTGGGGCGTACTTTGCGACTTTTTTAATGTTTAGCGGCATGCACCGACATTGGTCGTGATGTTTTGCGCATTAAGAAAGCAATGTTATGGAAGGTAATGGTTATTGCTCTGGCCTTGCGCTCCCCAACAAACCATAAAACCAAAGCTGGGATGACCCAGCTAACGAATTCAGGCCATGCATAGCGGATTGTTGCCAGGGGCATTGCTATGTTGTTTGCAGTGGAAGAAAATTTTTCACGCTCTTTGAGAAACTACAAAATAAATCGTGGATGCTTTCCATCCAAGTCAAGACTAAGTTTTATAAAACTAGGCAGTACCCTTTTCGTATGAAAGATGATTGCACGCGCGGCACGCGACTAAAAGAGCCCATGTCGGCACAGCTTCAAAAGGTCAATAAAACCAGAAGCAGCAAAAAGCGAGTAACAAAACATAAGATATTCTTCGCATTAGTCTAACCAACAAATCAATTGCGTTGCCTGTAGTCGGTGCAGAAGTAGAGACAGCCATCTTAGCCACGCGACCGTGGATTGTTTCTCCAGAAGCACGGGACTCGACAATGGGCCTGATGCGTTGTCGTTCAGTATCAATACAGCACGGAGCTGGAGAAGCGTCAACCGACCTGCGCTTCAAAAGTTGCAATGTCAAGGAGAAATCTGTTCGACCAGCTAGTTTCAGTACATTCCACTCCCTCAAACACGTTGATGCGAAGTGAGTGCATTTGTCGAAGGCATTCCTTCTCATTAAGCGCCACATCCAGTCAAAAGTACAATGCTATATCTCTACTTGCCAGCCAAGGGAGACCGTCTCTTTGTTCAAGAAGCGCAGCAATACTAATATATCTACACTTAAAGACATCCTCCGCTGATACATGGATGCACCTATCACCCAATAATGCAATGTACTCTATTCACTTTCATCAAAAAATTGGCTCCAATCCAGGCTGTGAAGGTGGCCGTAAAGCAAAGCTGTGAATGACCCCACAACAATTCCACATGCGACGTCGCTTAAATTCACGCACGTGGCTCTAGAAAGAGTGAAACCATAGATTCTCCCAGCCGTTACTGGGATTCGCGGGAAGGCGTCACGAATGCAGCAGCTTCGGCTCTGGCTGCGCTCGAGCGGCGGCTGCCGCCGCTGTAGCTCAGACGTGCCCGGAACAAAGAAAACGGCGAGGAGCCTGTTTCGGAGGGCGAGATAGGGGAACCTAGCCGTCCAGTGGAACCTAGCTCGGGGCTACAAAACCGCGCGACACAAGCGCACACACCGAAACAATGCGGCATGGGAGCGTAGTGATTCCCATTTATACAGATTTAAAATATTAGTTTCGTATGTTTGAGACCTTCGAGAGAGCTGACGGAACTTTTACAATCACTATTTATTAAAACCAGTTGCTCCATTCGTCTTTTGTAATACCTGTTAAAACACAACCTAATATGTGTTCAGCAATGTAAAAAACGCCGGCCCATTCGTGACAAGTAGTGCGCAACAATTGGAGTTTCTCTAGCAGCCAGAAGTCTGTAAGTGGTCTCTACATTTCATTTTGCCGCCCAGCAAACCAATCCTTAACGTATCTTTACCGTACGACCACTTAATTACGTCGGATCCGGGTTACCCAGGAAGTGCTGTCTAGCAAGTTAATCAAGCCTTGCGAAGGAAGTGCGTGATGGACGTGAAGCTGAGCCAAAACAGGCCCAACATCGTAGCTAAAGCGGACGACAAAGCCGACGGAAGCGTCCCGCTGACGCACCCGCCGGGGTGAGCACGGGCAACCCTGGGTAATAGCGCCCTATCGCCGCGACATCTACACTGTGCACCGTGAGTGAAAAGCGCCCTGCGCCTCCTCAGCCACGTTGGATGTTTATTTCCTCGCAGTCCACGAAAGAATCGTTGGCTAATACAGGTAGAAAGGTTTGCTCGAAAACTTTATTAGACGATGAGCATTTCCAAAACAATTGCAAATCAAAAACAACGAATAGTGGCCGCGGCTTATATACTTCTCTTTTTTTTTTCTCGATGAGCGCGGCACGCAAGAGTTCCCTACCGTGATGCTTTGTTCTGCAGTGGGGTTGCCCCCCATCGTTCCCTGGTTTTACATTCCGCTGACGGGCCCTTTGCTTCCGCGTCTCGTGCTGCTTTGCTATTTTGGACAAGCGTCTTTGAATTTCTCGTCTCGGAAATTTAAAAAACGTTGGGTGTGAGTACTCGAAGTGAAGAATGTTCGACTCCATATTGTCTGGTTGGCAAACTGCGCTTCGGCTGCTTTCGCTTGTATAACTGCCCTAGCCATCTAAGCCGCAGCCATTTTAAAGTGAATCGTTTCTTGGTGGGACCTTTAGCGTCCAGTCAAATACTAATGCCTTCAACCATAACCCGGTTTGTTGGCTGAAAAGCTCTGATGAGATTTATGGGCACACAGTGCGATCTTGAAGGTCGGCAGCCGTTGTGTCAAAACGGGTACTTAAAACTCGCGAAAAACGAATGGTCCTGATGAGACGGGACACATATCGATCATGAATAAACAGAACAAGGGTATAACTTTATCTCATAAAACACGCATCGGTATACATTTAGATTGTTCGTAGATACGTTTACCTTGTTCGAAAAAAATCGTCGCATCGGTGCGTCTCTGTTAAGTGCACATCACTTTAGGTGCTCGCCTTGTCGTCGTAGCTAGCTCACTGGACCCAAGTAGAGCAACAGGGCGTTCCGTGGTAATGCTGTCGTTCGCGGCGTCCCCAGAGGCATCGAAAGCCACGTGGTTTATATAGTCCTAAGCGTTCGAAACTCGTCAACCGCTGGCGATGTCATACATCGCGCCGTTGTTTAGTGCAAAGAAAACTACAGGTCCTTTTGGGGCAAAATATGCTTAACTAACCTGCAGCCCCCGCACTCATTTAGTTAGGAACACTCGTTAAGTTAGTTTTTACGATAGCAAGCGGGAAACGCGGCCGCGCAAGAAACAATGGCGCCTACGAAATGACACAGAAAGGCTCCACGCGCAAGAAGAAAATGGCGTGTTAGAAATGCCGCAGAAAGGCTCCAGCCGCCGCCCAAGAAAAACTAGCGTGTTCGAAATTACGCAAAAAGGCTCCAGCCTCGCAAGAAGGAAATTAACCGTTCGAAATGACGCAAACAGCTCCAGCATTCTAAATCAAAACAGGTACAAAAAAAGAACAGATCTCCCGCTGGCGCAGTTTTATGCAGGGGCGTGCAAGCACTGCGAAGGAAGTTCTGGCACGTGGGTGGGAGCAATGAGAGTTTAAAAGAGCGGTGAGGGATAATGGGGGCAGGAATCAAATCCATCAGGTTACCTACGAGTAGGGCAAGTACGTGGAATAAACAGGCAAGTCGGTTGCTTACAGCCGACGTCCGATTCAAAGAGAGAGCCACTAATTATCATCATCATCCGCGGAAAAATTGAAATGCATGAGGTGGTAGCAGTGAGCGGATAACGGCGGTACAGCCCATTATGGCGAATCACTGATCTGCCCTTCCAACAGCTTTCACACTGAGTGGGACAGCTTTATTTTTTTTAGATTTTGGTCTTTGAAGGTTAATGATCAATTGGAGCCGCTTTCAGCGAAGGTTTGACTAACTTCTAACTTTCCCGTTCCCATCAATTTTCTTTAAGGAAGACCGCTAATTTCCCCTGGTGGCTGCGAAACTAAACGGAATGCCTCGGGGTGGGATCCCAGCGAATCCACATCACGCTGAATGATCGCAAGAAAGGATGATGGCCCTGAACCACAACCTTCACCGAGACAATGTAGCGACGAAGTGAATTGGACGCGCGGAAAAAGAAACTATGTCAGTGTTCGGCTTGACCGTTCTTGACCTTTCTTAATCGGCTTGACCTTTCTTAAAACTCCTACGCATACTTCGGAACCGACATTGATTGCTTCGTTGTCTCCGCGTATACGCCGAGTAATGCGGGATAATATGAACTCGCGAATAGAATACCCAAAACATACAACATAAAAAACGCCCTGAAACAAAGAAGTAAGACAATGCCGAGATATGAACCTGCCACGTTGATTGAGGGCGCGTCACCACCCAGCCCGCTGCACCGCGGCCCATGAGGCGAAGTGCAGGAAAATGTCGCCTATAATTGACTCATAGGCTCACCCTTTCAACTTGCATGCCTGAAGGGTAACTCGCTAGTAACCTGAACATTTCTGGATTAACTGTTGCGTAGTAAGGTTCTCTTAATTCCTCACAACAGGTAATCACCACCGAGAGCGCTTATTCCGGAAAAAAATAATTGCAGATGGGTGACTGTACAGGCCTGAGATTTGCCGTGCTGAAATTGTTAATACCGTTCTTTGGTTTTGCGCGTAATGTTAAAAACTTTCCCCGATATTGTTTTAATACCTTTTCTACCTTCAGTAATCTTCTTTTACACCTAACTGAGCTTAGATTCTACAAACATGCTCATAGCTCATGCCTATTCAGTTGGAAGATTTGTTTAAGCAAACTCGCCGAAATGCATAGCTGAAGTTTCAGAAGCCAAAATGAGGGACTGATGAGCCCTAATAATAAGTTGTTTTCTTTCACGAGCCTTAACAAGTTTATTAAAATATAGAAAGTAAAAAAATATAGCCGCATTCATTGCGGAATGGGTGCGTGAGGACGCAGTTTCCCCACATCGATAGATTCCAGACGACCCGTCTATCGTCCGGGTCGTCGGCGATTGTCCGGGTCGACCGAGAAGTTTCATCACCCAATTCGTACGGAGAGCCAGTCAGACTACGCGGACTTTCGATCGGCCAACCTGCTTGTGTCGCTGTCTGCCTGGTAGCACAACGCGGCCTCCCATATCGAAAGTCCATCGAAAAGGTGTCGTTTGCATCGGCGTCGTGTAGGGCTGGTGTGACCGCGTTTAACAAGGAGAGCGTGTAATAGAGTGAAAAAAAGGTATACAGAAATACGAAAGCGCGTAAGAACGCTGCAGAAGGCGCTCAGTGACAAAACGTGCCATGAAACAAGCCGACGCTGAGCAAACGACAATTCTCCGTGCCCGAAGTGCCCGAAAAATCCCACTCCTAACAATATCTTTGCCGTGTTAGACGCATGGGAGGATTGATCACATACTTCTGTTTACACGGCGTTCTGAAAAAACTTGCAGCAGAGGGTAAGAAAAGGAGCCACAAAATTTCCAAGGAATGTGTGAGCTTTCCGCTGCCCGTACAAAAGTTTTTCTTTGCACAAATGACGGTGATCCCCAAGCCTAGCTACAGCAACTGTTCGTTAATGCTAAAACGCATTTTGTTCCCAATATTGCGAATCGGCTCCACATGGCAAGATTAGGTAGCACACATTGAATTTTTTTTGCAGCTGCACCATTGTTGCTCCGCTCCTTTAGGGGTATACTGTTTAGTTTATTGGGGCTAATGAGCCTCCCTCACTTTATATTGCTTCCAAATCGCAGTGTTCATTTGAAAAATTTCGGTTAATAGGGTGAGCAAGTCGACGGATATATTTAGTTATAGGTTTTCCGGTAAGAAGGATAAAAATGGCGCTAATGAGAAGTGCTTCTTGCGATTACATAACAAGGAATGATACTTTGCCGGTAACATGAAAGCTTACTTCACGTAGTCGGGTGGAGGAGGGGAAGGAGAGCGCATGGCTTTTCGTAGGTGTCTGAATTTCTGCAGTAGCCCGGACCTTATACGCTTAAACAATAAGACGGAGCAAATTCCGAACAGTTGCAGAAGCATAACTTTGGTTGCCTTTGTATTGTTCTGCTCCCTCGAAAATTGCGGTAGCTCAAGCAGTTCGCAATCAGGAAATAAAAGTTCCGTTTGCTAGGATTTTTAACATTTGTGTAATCACGTTGCGGAAATATGCTCCGCTCACTGCGTAGGGAATCTGAAATTCCACCATTGCGCCAGTGAGTTTAGTTTCTCTACAGCCAGACTAGTTTCAATTTTTTTTCCAAATGTCATATCACGACCTCAAACAACTTCCGTAGCAATGTATCACAATTCAATGTACAGAATTTTCGATCAATCAGTTATGATGTTGCAGATAATGGTACAACAGATATTTAGAATTGGCTACATCAAATACCCGCAAAATGTACTACGGTATTAGGCCTCCAGGGATAGAGGTTCTGTGCAAGTGGCAGCCACAAAAAGTACACTGCGTTCAATCATATGACTACACCTCCCCCATTTTTAAAAAAACTTGTTCAAAAAGTAAAGAAAGTTTCTGTTGTATGTACATTTCCAAAAAATTAAAATGCAGCATTCATTTTCAAACACGCTAATATATATAAAAATAAATAAAAAAATATATATATATATAATAAAAATATATATATATTATATACATATATATATATATATATATATATATATATATATATATATATATATATATATATATATATACAAGAGAAGAAAACTTCGAACAAGGTAAAAGCACGATTGTGGCCTACGTTTCAGCAAAGAGAACTTGCTTTCCTCTTCTAACTGGGTGTTTATGCTTTGTTATCTAATCTGAAGCGCTATTTCTCATTGGCGCAAATTTTATCCTTCTTACCTGAATAAACCTGTAATTAAATACATCCGTCGACTTACCGTATTAACCTAAGTTGCTATATATATATATATATATATATATATATATATATATATATATAGATATATATATATATAATGGACTGAAAAGATAAAAACTCACACAGAGGCGCGCGAAAAAAATAAGGTAGTAGAGACAGAGACAAACGAGAAAGACGTAGAAAATAAAATAAAGTCTACTGACGTTCGGACCACCGGAGGAGAGAGAGAGACTCCTCTTCTTCAGAGTACTCTGAAGAAAGGGAGTCCTTCCTGAAACGAGTAAACTTATTTTTTTTTTCTACGTCTTTCTCGCTTGTTCTCTGTCTCCTATACTATATCTTATATATATATATATATATATATATATATAATATATATATATATATATATAGATATATATTTATATATATATATATATATATGTGTGTGTGTGTATATATATGTATGTATAATTACTAAAAAATAGGAAATGGACACAACACGCACTCCAAAGATCATTTACCTTTCTTGAATACCCTTTCGAATATATTGTGCAACACCTTGGAAGCCCTCCATATTAATTGCTTACCCCTTCCGTCACCTTTGAAATCGGTAAATTGTGAATCCGACTGAATTTACGAGTGAGAAATGTGCCACATCTTACCGTGCACTTTTGCGGTGGTTTCATCACGTAACCTAGCGTATTCGTCTTCCACCCTTTCCTCGGTTCTTGATTGAAGGTGCTTACCGCATGCATACTCGTAGAAATCTTCACATGGGTTTGCTGCCTCGTTCACGAAAGACAGTATTCTTTGACCTTTAGGAACACGGTGGAAAAAAAACAATGTCAGGAAGCGGCCTCTAAGGAATAAGGAGTGTTCCCCTCAGAAAAAAAAGCAAAATGGATACAAAAGCGATCACCAAAGGTTTTAAATCATACACAGGGTGTATATAGTAGCAGGTAATCGATTTTTGAAAGCTATTGCGACTGAGTAATCATTTCTGATGAGCTGAAATGTCTTTATATCGAGCAAATAAAGATCTCCGGACCTCTTGCTAGGAGACAAATAAACACATGTGACATTTAATGCTGGAAGTGACGCCGAAAATTAATAAAACTTATAACTTAACCAGAACACTAGCTCCATTGCACAGACTTCGTAATTTTGTTCGCGGGTAAACAGTTTTTTTTTCTGGCACCTATTATATTCTGAGCACTTGCAATACAGCCGCTGGTTGATGAATTCTTTCATTTGGATGAAATAAAATCAATTGATTGCTGTTCCAACAAGTTAAAGCATAGAAAAAACAAAGGCCTCGTGCACACACTGCTCAGACCAGGAAAATCAAGACGTCGCGTTTTTCTCTTACTATTGGAGCAAAGAAAAAACGAAAGGAACATTTATCAGCGCTTTTTTTACGCTATAAATAAATCTGCAGTAAGGAGTATCTGTCAGTGGCGCGCATTCTGGCGTTACCTGTAAACGGACACGCAATGATGTTTTTAATGGGCAAGCACCCTTTGGGTTATGAAACGAAGGTACGTCATCCCCTACCTCGAAAATTGAACTGGCTCCTTCTATGTTGTACCCTACTTCGCCCAAATGTCCACTCGTCTGCTTCATCCAGCAATTAGGCTCACCATGCTCGCCAGCATTTTGGCCGCAACGTGTGAGGTCAAGTTGGTCTGCTGACCTGCCCGAGCCATCTGTGCTACCGGCAAACCAACTCTATTGCTGCGTCGAGTGTGCGGTTACCCTCGCGTCGATGCGTAAATCACCTCCACAAGTAGCCCCCCACTCCACCATCAACTGTGGTGAAGAAGCTACCAGAGTATACATATCCAGCTTGCGGAGAATCCGCCTGCCTTGTCGCATGAAACCCAGCTGTAATTTATCATAACAGCTTCGATGTCATCTCAGGCACACGTCATATCAGGTTGCTACCAATGCTAAGAGCTACATTTCACGTGTGCAATGTGTTAACGGTTCATTCAGGCGCCAGTGGGCACATGTTGGAGCGCCGGCGGCGTCAGTCGTTCAGCTGTAACCAAATACACCATTTTCTTTCCGACAGCAGTCCCTTTTTGAATTTTGCTAGCATGCTGCAGGCGTCATGCAGCATACTGTCCCTGGTAAAACCGTATAGAGTTCCAAGATAACTTGGCTGCTAAAACGGATCTAAAACGCAAGCGCCATCTGTTACGTGGCGTAAATTTTAGAGTACTTGAAGAGCTTCGCCAGCCCTCATGCTCCACTCACGAAGTAGTAGACCTCTGATGGATGTGTACCTGCCTCATCACATTGCGAGACCACTTTGTAATCGCGAATGCACAGTGTACTGGGCTATGTAATGCGCAGTTGGATGTTCAAGTCAGCTGACGTATACAGCTAACCAAGCTACATTCTCGGGCACATGCAATCCCATTGCCCTCAAGCGCCAAAAAACTATAAGAATCCGATTCCGCGGAGCTTTTTGACGCGGCCAGTGCACATCAGCCAACCAAAAAAATGACTTCCCTCTAGCGTCCTTCCAAGGTGAAGGCACAAAAGAAATTCCCCGACCGTCATTATAAACAAAGAGAAAGACTTCTTGATGCTTCACGGTATGAAAAGATGGCAAAGCTGCGTATACAAAAAAAAAACATCGTGAAGCTCAACTGGGTGCAGAGGTTCCAATGTTAAACGATAGACTGATGTGGCACATTTAAAGGGGTATTCCACAGAAGCCATGCTTAATTAAGACGTCAGGAACGGTTACGTGCAGCTCTGAAGCCAGAACGTCACATGTTACCCATCGTTGTACAGCTGTTTGATAACAACTCCCAGTTTCCTACTAAACAAAATTTAGGGTAGTAAGGAACGTCGTGCAAAAACGCCAGGGAAGGCGTAGAAATACACGGTACACCCAAAGCAAAACTTTCCAGGCGCGCACACCAAAACAAGAATTTTTCTGTAAACAAAACGTCACCAAGACAATTGTTGCCTTTTTTCACGCAACAGTTCCGCACGCACAACTCGGCAGCAATGGATAACTTCTCCAGTTATAGCGATGTCTGCATGCTAATCCCAGCGTATACAACAATGAAACTGCCGGGTTATGTCGGAATGGGTGACGTACGTCGCCAACGTATCTCGAGAGGAAGTTATATGCGTACACAATATTACTAAAACCGATGGCACTCCTTCTATACATAAATACATGTCTAATTCTCGCACAATCCTGCACGTCAAATATACTTGGCTAATGTTCCACCAGGGCACGTAGGCACGAACAACCGCTCCACCTCTCCTCAGATCCAGACCTAGTGCGATGGTGGTCACAATTGCAGGAGGTCATCGCGGCACCTGTTCTTCTCGCTATTAAAAAAGTAACTACGCTGTCATAGTAGCTCACCGCTAGAGTGTCCAGGCATTGCGACTGTGTCTCGGTTGGCTGTAAAATTGTGTAAAAAGCTTCGCAGATTCGAAATATTGTTGGTGGAGTTTTAACTTCACTATTCTTCAGAAAACCGCATCACCTCGAGCCCGCTTGGTACCTGCGTGCACGAACCGCCTGAAGGCGCGAGCTTCGGATAATAAATAGACAATTTGGGAAGTGTATCTAAGTAACGCTACACTGTGGGCGAGGGTTGGGACCCCAACTTGGCGTGCGCGCACTGGTTCAGCGGGGACGGCCGGACCGCGACTTCGAGGGCGTGCTTTCGTTCTGGCAAGGCGTGGACCTTATCATCTTGTCCTCGCCCGCAGAAGGAGCGCGCCCCGGTACTCAGCAACCGTAGCCTACCGAAGACCAGTCGCTATGCTAATACTCGCCAATGACGTTTCAGTACCCACACGTTGGCATAAACTACCACGCGCTGTTCCTAAGTCATGCACTTTATCTTCGTTGTTAGGAAGCGGGAGATTGGTCTAGAAGTGGGAACACGACTGCTGGGTTCGGTATTACAATCATCATCAATCGAACCTTTAACCCCGGTGAGCAAATCTGCTTCAGAGAGTGCGCATGGTGTTAGACACAGCCGTCTGACGATCGGCATCAGTAATGATTGCCTCGCGCACCTAAGATGATTTGCGCCCGGCTTCTGCTTTGCTCTTTATGCATCAACTTGTACAACGGAGGTAGAGGTAACCTGGCAGGCTCTTCAACTAGGACACTGCCGTCTCTTCGTCTGCCCTTGTCAAGCGGTGTGCGCATGACTTCCTAAACTGGCATAAATCGGCGATCTGCTTCAGCTTCGATGCCCCACAGTAGCAGCCTACTGACATAAACGACCACTGGCAAGGCGTTTGCGTTTCTCGGTTAGCCTTCGTGAAATCAGACAGAAGTTGTACGTGGTCCCATTACATAAAATGTGCACCCCAAATTCCATCATGGCCCAAGCCAGCCACGAGTCGACCTCATATGCCACAGGTTCTCCTCCATCGACGACAGCAGTGCACCTGGGCGGAGGCACACAAGATGAATAAAAGGACGCAGGGTGGCTGTAGACAGACTTAGACATAAATTATGAAACTATGCCCTGCGCCGCACAAATACTGGACTGAGGGGAGGTTCCCCACATTGGACACAGCTGCAGACAAGCCGGTTCCCGAACTTAAACAATCTGAGAAAAATTTGCCCGCCTCTATGTGCAGGTGCATGAGCATTGTCCAATCAAAGACCCATTCTCCACCACATCACATTGGAACGCGAACGCGCGCAACTATTATAACCAAAACCAGAAACCGTAATGCAGGAAAGTAAGAGGCACTGCTAATCAACGTGTGCTCTGAAGAATTGTTCGGGATGATTCAGCGCGCACGCAAAGCAGCATAAGCCGTTGGAGCCTTGGACTAAGGGTACCACCTCTGCTGACCCCGTCAGCAGAGGTGGTACACGGTACAAAACCCGGGGGGAGTGCCTGCGAACCGACCGAAAAGGACAAGTGCATGTTTTTCCAGTCCAGCCTTCTTCGCGTAATGCCTGAGTCTGGCGAACATTACAAGCTTTAAAATGCAGCCAAAATCCTGTGATGTATGGCTAATATGCGACTAGTTACTGAGCAGACAACGCGGAATTGTGCCCCTCTCACCCCACATCGCGTCTTTAACGTCTTTGGCACCGTCTCACATTCGTTACTAGATAAAACTCTTTTACAAATGGTACCGCTTGCTTGCCGACAAGAATCAATATGTTGAAATGAAAACTTTCGCCAGAATGGTGGAACTATTGACAGTTTTAGACAATGCCCATATCCCCACCGAGACGGGGCTGATTGGATTCCATGCGAGGTATTCAGAACTTCAATGCAACACACTGAACATACTACTTGAAGCTAGAAATTTAGCTCGGAGTATGTATGCTTTTTTGGTATATTTGTGACAAAGCGGAAATTGTTTTAATTCTGCGGCAATGAAAAAACCTGTACCACGTTCCCCACCTTTGGTTAATATCGACAGCACTGGGTACTTGGACGGTTTTACAGAGCATTTGCGATTTTCAACCACAAGACTTGTTGTCATCAGCCGTTCACCGGTTCACACCACTCATGAACAAAAGTTTATGTCTCATATTGCAAAAAAATTTAAGAATCACTCGGAGAAATATTTATCCGGAGTTCGCCGTCCAGAAACAGGGCACATACTTAGCGTTGCTTGAAGTAACTCATCAAGCAAGCTCATTGAAAACGCTCGAAGGTTAAATGAGCATATCTTAATAGATATTCCTACACTGAATTGAAATGTGTGGCAAGTAGATTTAGAGAACTTTTCAGTCTGCTGCGAAACATAAAAATAAGAATGACGTGTCGCATGTAAAAAAATTATTTACTATATTGAAAAGGGTTGAATATCCGCTCCCTCGTTCAAGAGATGAACAAAATTTATAACACACATACTCTACGGTAATATATGCATTTACGAAGACTACGCTGTCCAAATACAGTGATAAGAAAGTGTCTCTGGTCACTGTGTAACAGTGCTAAATTATACATCTAACAGATTTTGCTGAATTCTCTTTAGCAATTTTCGAGGCATTGTGAACGTTGTGTCCAAACGCAATGATTTCAAGTTAAGGGCAGCAAAACAGTAAAAACGGTATGGATAGTGTAATATACTGCAATATTTCCTTCCAATTTTTTAGCCTTTTGAATTGCATAGAAACTGAAGTACTCATTTTAATGCTATCAAAACACAACACAAGATAGGCGCCTGAATTTTATGGCCTAGAAGGAATAAGGTGCACAAGATGGCGCTTTGCACATGCAGCACAAATACTCTCTTGCGCTTCTCGGCTCCAAGAGGCGGGAACCTTCTCGTGCGATTGATGAAAAACGTAACTTCTGTAAGTGTCGGGGAAGGAGCTTTAAAAATAAAATTTTTGCACATTTGTGCAGATCCCAGAGAGCCCATCGTTATAAAAGCGTGGAAGCGTAAAAGTCGGCAAGCGAGTAAAGGGTTATAGCACAGAGACTAGCGCAGTGTACGCAAGCCCTTAAGCTCGAATTCACTAGTCACAACAGTTCAGGCAAAAGTTGCCTAGTTGCCTACAATTTTTGAACATTGCAGGTTTTGGCTTCGAAATCGTCTCGGCTGGCATCATCGTGAGTACGGCTGACGCAGATAATTTTGTCTTGTCTGAGTGTTAACTTCCTGGTTTTCTCTTAAAGTCTAAACAATTCAATAATAAACGCCCGCATTCCTGGTATATCACACACTGTTTACAATATTTCGAAATCCTGTTCAAGTACTTTATAAGAATTTTGTTGATGCAGCATTTCCCATGGTACCTGCGTTATTCAGACCTGAAATAAACGGCTGCCTCAGCTTGAAACCAGGTATACCATAATGAATAAATCGCCATTGGGCGGGCAAAAAAGAACTTTTGAAATGGCAGAAAAAGGCGACGTAAATTAACGTCGCAAGCCGGGAACACTTCTTGGTGTCTTTGCAAAAAAGACTACGATTCCTTCGATTCTCATGCAGTTTCATTTCTCATGTATTAGCTGCAGCCATACATGTGCCTCTGGTTTTATTACATGTACTTGTTAAGTTCTCTCTGAACGTTGACGGGTAATAGGTTGCCTGTGAAATAAAGGATGGCAGCCTGGAGGAGCTTCCCTTGAGGAAGCGTGTTGGGCTGCCCTCAGTTATGGTTCCAGTGCCATAGGCATATCGTAAATAGTGGTGTTGCAAATTCACGAACAGGCGCGTTTTTTTTTGTGAAATGTTTGACTATAATCTCACCATGCCGGCATTCAGATACTACCTCTATTCTACATTGTGGTATCCTCATCAAGATACTCTCTGACTTGCCACAATTTTTCGCTTGAGCCTGATGTGAATTCCGGATCACTAGATCAATAAAATCTTCTCGGCTTTAAATAAACCAATTCTGCCCTGCTCAAAATTCTCAAGCAAATTTCACAAGTAAATTCTCATCAGCCTGACAGAAAAATGTTTTGTTGCCCATTTGCCATACATTTGCCCTATCGTGAACCGTAAAAGCGGTTTCTCGTCTTAGGCGGGCCTTAGATTCATGGCGGAAATCAATAAATGACGCTAAGTGCACTCTAATACTGAAGAATTATGCATACTAGGTGTTGCATACTACGCACGTGTGGAGGCGACCGTGGTTGCACGTGGCAGCGCAGCATGACGACTGTCCAAAAGCTGACAAATGATCCACAAAGTGAACCACCGCGTGCCAACAGCAGCCGGCGCTTTGGCTATGTCACTAAAGCGCTTATGTGGGCAGGTTGGAGCACGGTGCAGCCGAGTGCATCATACAGATGCCGGTGGTAAAAGAGCATCTGTTGTCAGAACTTGAAATGTGCAAAGAATAAAATTCATTTAAAATTTGTTATTAAACGGTTATGTTTACATCTTCGTTCGCTTTGTCTACAATATGCAGTTAACGCTTTTGCATACTTATCATGCATTAAAATATTTGTGTCAATTATTCTTCATTAGGCGATATTTCGAAGGTAACCAAGCCCCTAAATTGCTGATTTGATATTGATCACTCCTTTAAGCCAAAACGCTATTCATCAAATCAAATGAGGACAATGAGCAGTCTTCTGACTCAGCGAAACTGAAAGTAATCTTTTAAATTGAAAGCCCGAAGGTATTTCTCGAAGCATACAATCAACATATTTTATCGGAACTTGTCGAGTCCATTGTCCCGTCCGCATACACTGCGTTTCTTCAAAGTCGAATCCACAACCGAGTAATCAGAAGCACAAAACTTGACCTTGCGTTTTGGATGCATAGATCTGCTTTCGTCCATATTCAATGCAGTCATCTACATTGTTCTACATTGCCATTCGCCGTAATACCCCCGATTCACAGAAAACACTTATCGAGACACTTTGGGAAATAAGCATGCTAGTACCTCAGCTGACGTTCGTAGCACAATTATGCTAACTGTTCCACTAGCTATCCCGGCTGTTCCCCACGCTCTCTGCTGTGGCCGCGTAATCCCTTCTCTCACAGGGTGGCTAGCCTTATCTGAACAAATATTCTGCTCAGGAATTGTCGTACACGGTACTCGCAACTTAAGAAAGCACATGTTACTGTGTCATAAATACCGCCCTCCCAATCTGTCAGGACAACTTTAGAGCATGTATTCGGAGCAGCTTGTCTACAAGCTATGATCAATTTATGATAGGAGAATATGCAACTATTGGCGAAGTTTCATTGGCTTCATAAGCTTTAATTCTCAGGTAGTAAGAAGCATGACAAAAAGGTTTATCGGCTGGAATTAAAATATCAACGGAATGACAGCCAACCGTGAGTGGACGTCCTGTTATTGCGACGACTACTAACGGAAGCTGCATAAATTTCTCGGTGCTGAAGCGAAAAGGTACACTGTGATGACCTGTATAGACAAGAAGTATTAATCGGCTAGCTATCAAAGTTAACTCTGGAGAATGAGCAAGCCTTAGCTAGGTAGTGGTATAGTTGAAAGTTGTGTCGTGCTACTAATTGTCACTTACGAGCCGTCAAAAGTTTGTCCGTTATACCCACATTGATACACGTATCATCCCATCCGTGTTATAATGGTGGATGCTATTCGATTTGAAAAGAGAAATTTGTGGTTAACGTGTTTACCAAATTCGGGCAACCGACCTTTGTGATTACGGATTTTTATGAAGAGATGATTTGAACGTGAGTGATCCACCAAATGTTGTATTTATAGTTCATAGCACTGAGACGGCTACTTTGGGGAGTGAGAGTGTCAACCCGACGGTATAATATGATAACCAAAGCGGTAAAACATCAATAAAGAGAAGTATAAGGAATAATAAAAGCAATCGAGAGAGTTTTAATAAAGAAAAGTTCGAGGCTTACGTTTGCAGCGCGGAAACAATTTCTGGTGAATAGATTTACGCTCTATAACGCTTTATATTTTCGCATGGCCTTGAGTTCATTATTTCCACAAGTAATAGACTCGTTGTATGCTGTAAGGTTAGACATGGAACAAGCAGCACCCTGTATTTTTAGCAGTGCAATTCGCTAGGAATGTGGCGAAGATTGTAGGGGTACTACCATCTTACCTCTAAGCATAAATAACGGAAATGTTCCGCGTAGTTCTTGCCAGGCCGGCGAACGCGCAATTGAAGAGCGGTATTAAAAAAATGTGAATTCCAGAAAAACTTCCTCAGCCATAATAACAGTTGCGATAAGGAATTGCTGCCCCACAAAAACACGAACATATCATAAGAAACGTCCACAGCCTTCTCACTACTCACTCAAATGGTCCTTGCTACTGCAAGGTTCAATCATTATGTTCGTTTATCCATCAAGTATTCACATACATATTTCCTAATTTTATACCAGCCAGTCATTCTATCTTGGAATAACCGAGACGCCCGCCGAGACATGGTCCCAAACGGAAGAAAAAGTGCGGGCTATTCTCGCGAAAACATTTTCCCTGCAGCTGAATGACGAAGGCATCGCGCGAGCACAACGGCTACGCGGTTACGTCGTGAACAAGTGCCGCCCTGTGGTTGTTAATTTTGCTGCGTTCAAAACTAGGAATAAAGTTCTCTCCCAGCGACTCAAACTCAAAGACAATGGTGCAACCTTGCAAGAGGATTTTTGCAAGTCTCGAGGCTTTCAAGAAAAAAGCTTCTTGAGATTGGTAACCAGAGTGACAAAGTTTAACCTAAAGTAAACACACTTTACATAGACAAAAGGTGTTTATGTATATGTTGCGCAAACTGACAGTGTATGTGAAGTGACACCCTTGAACATTCCCGGCCCCACGGGCGATATCGCTTTCTCGTCTGTGACTGGCGATGATGCATCTACTTCTGCCGCTGTAACCACACTCATCATCGTCCTAGGAAACTTCGGCTGTTTAGGCATTACGAAAAACATGACTATTCAGTTTTTTCACCAACATGAGAAGTATTATAAAATAAACGTGATTCTTTGTCTGCCTGATAGATACTTGCTCAGCCGACGTAGTCATACTAACCGAAACGGGCTTTCCAGTCAAGTGGCCAACTGCGAGTAGGCTTACTGCAAAAAGGGTACAACGTGTACAGAGGTGTCCGATGTGAGCGTATCGACGGAGGAACCCTGATTGTGATATCAAATGACCTAGTTTCATATTCCATCCCTATCACCGTCCCCGCCACTTTAGAATTCGTCTCAGTTAGCATCAGTGTGAACCACAGAGACGCAGTGTTCTGCGCATGTTATCGTGCACCGAACGGTGCAGATACCTTTTCTGCTCACCTATTTGACTGTTTGAGCAAAATTACTATGAGGTATCGTAGCACTTAAATTTTTTGGGGGGAGACTTTATTTTCCCACAATCTCATGGGAAGATCAGCCTGTAGTAACCAATGGTTCCTCGGAATGTCTAGCATTTCTTCACTTGTGTAACACATTCCATCTGTCACAATTTGTAAAAACACCTACGTGCGTAACCACTTCCTCAGCCAATGTACTAGACCTATATTGACTACGGTACCTGATTTCGTCTCTTCACTAACTGTTTTACCCGGTTTAAGCGACCACGCAGGTATACACTTCAGCATTCCTTCCGCTCTACCCCGTCCGCTTATTTTTGTTACAAAACAATTAGAGACTACAGTAAGGCTGATTTTGACGCAATTAACTCGGACCTTGTGAGCTATGCCGATTCATATTTTCCGCAATTCGGGGAGCGTAGCACTGAAGATAATTTGTGCTTATTCAAAGACATCGTGTCGTGGACGTGGCAATTCACACACCACAGTTGTTAGTATAAACGAAGGGGATGTATTCAAGACAGACGGCACAGACGGAGCGTGTTCACGAGTTGTAATTACCAAAAAATAGACTGGATATTAAAGGCAGACAACATCAGCGAGCGTCTTCTTCTTCTAGCCTATGGGTTCACTTATCCCAGAGGGCGCATACCCGCAGAGCGGGGGTTGGACACTGGCACCGTTTATAGTAAGGAGCCAAGGGACGGAGCCCGTGACATGACCCCGGGGTAAAAGCAATGTCCCGGTGCTGAAGACGGCAAAAGTTAAGGGCTGAACTTAATCACGGACGAAGTAGGGCTTCAGGCGGGACATATGCACAATTTGAGACGCTGGTTGCACAGTTGACGGCAGGGGCGTGACTGGAATAATTTCGTACGTCACAGGAGTAACCAAGCGAATGATGCGGTAGGGGCCTGTGAAGCGGGACAGTAGTTTTTCAGATAGCCCAACATGGCGTGAAGGCGTCCAAAGGAGGACCAGGGAGCCAGGTGGGAAGCACACGTCATGGTGGGTCTCGTCGTAGCGGCGCTTCTGACTTGCGTGTGACGCCGTAAACTTGGCGCGGGCGATCTGGCGCACACATCAGCCTGGGCAATGAGATCACGTGCATACTCAGTTCGTGGCGTGGTCGAGTCAGGCAACATGGTGTCCAATGGCAGGGCAGGGTCAGGGCTATAAATGAGGAAGAAAGGAGAGAAGCCGGCAGTGTCGAGGCGTGACGAATTGTAGGCGAAAGTAACGTAAGGGAGAGGAACGTCCCCAGTCACGGTGGTCGGTGGACACGTACATAGCGAGCATATCCTGTGAGCGTCTTGTTAAATCGTTCAGCGAGCCCATGGTCTGCGGATGATAGGCCGTGGTGAGGGTGTGCTTAATGCGGCAGGACCGAAGAAGGTCGTCGACGACCTGAGATAAGAAACACCGACCACGGTTCGTGATCAGCGACGAGGAGCACCGTGATGCAGAATGACGGCGTGTAGTAGAAAATCGGCGAGTCCGTGGCACAGCTGGTAGGAAGGGCACGGGTGATGGCGTAACGCGTGGTGTCATCGGTGGCAACGGCGATACCACCTGTTACCAGAGCAGGATAAGGGGAAAGGACCGAGAAGGTCTAATCCAACCCGGAAAAATGGTTCAGGAGCAACATCAATGGTTGAAGAGTGCAGTGGAGTGACGAGGCGTCCTGCGGGCGTTGGCAAACGTCACAAGCCGTGACGTACCTTCGCACAGACCGGTAAAGGCGGGCCAGAAAAGCGTCGCCGCACACGGTAGGTAGGTCCGAGTGACGCCCAGATGGCCAGCAGTCGGCACGTCATAAAGCTGTGGAGTATGTCGGGACGGAGATGCTGAGGTACGGCGAGAAGGGCGTCAGGACCATCCGCCCGGAAGTTGCGGCGGAACAGGACGCCATTACGCAGTGTAAAGGCGTGCAGAGATGGGTCGGAGGGCTCTCAGCTAAGACGGTCTATAACCTGCCGAAGCGATGGGTCGCGTCGTTGGTGGGCGGCTATGTCATGCAAGTCGGACATGGCAAATACGCAGGCGTCATCATCGTTCCACGCTTGATCAGGCGGATAAACAGCATGACGAGACAAGTAGTCGGCGTCCCGGTGCATGCGACCAGACCATAGACCACCGAATAGTCATACTCCTGGAGTCTTAACGCCCAGCGGCCGAGTCGTCCCGATGGATCTTTTACGAAGAAAGGCAACATAGGGCATGATGGTCGGTAATCACCGCGAAAGATTTGCCGTACAAATATGGGCGGAACTTGCTGACTGCCCAGACGAGTGCGAGGCTTTCACGTTCCGCGATGGAATAGTTACGTTCAGCGGGGGACAGAAGTCGGCTGGGGCAGGCTATCACCCGGTCGTGACCACTCTGTTTCCGAACGAATACTGCCCCTATCCCGTGGTCAATCGCGTCCGTGCCTACTTCTGTAGTAGCCAACGGATCGAAATGGGCCAAAACTGGGCAACGAGTCAGGCGGTCAACGAGAGCGGCAAACGCTGCGCTTGCGCGGTTGCCCCAGGAGAATGAGGTATCGTACTTAAGGAGATCTGTCAATGGCCGGGCGATCTCACCACAATTCTCGGTAAAACGACAAAAGTAGGAGCATAGTCCCACAAAGCTGCGAACATCCTTTACCGAACGCGGATTGGAAATCAGGTCGGACACCAGCAGCATCGACTACGTCGCCGAGGATCTTGAGTTGCCGGCCACCGAAACGGCATTTTGATTAATTGAGGTGGAGACCGGCGCGACGGAAAACTTCTAAGATGTCTGCAAGACGATGGAGATTAGTTTCAACTGTCGGAGAAAAAACGATGACGTCGTCCAAGTAGCAGATGCAGGTCAACCACTTGAAGCCACGTAAGAGGAAGTCGATCATTCTTTCGAAGGTAGCCGGCGCGTTGCATAACCCAAATGGCATGACCTTGAATTGGTACAGCCCGTCGGGCGTCACAAATGCGGTCTTTTCGCGGTCCTGGGCATCAACAGAAATTTGCCAATACCCAGACCGAAGGTCAATAGAAGAAAAGTACGATGCACCATGGAGGCAATCGATAGCGTCATCAATCCGAGGAAGCGGATAACGTCCTTTTTGGTGACTTTGTTCAAGTGCTGGTAATCAATGCAGAAGCGCCAGGACCCATCCTACTTTTTCACCAAAACGACGTGACGCCCATGAACTGGAAGAAGGCTCAATTACATTCTTTTTAGCATTTTCTCGACTTCATGTTGAGTGATTTTGCGTACGCCGTGAGAGACCCGGTATGGTCGCCGATGGATGGGGCTCGCATCCGCGGTGTTGATGCGGTGGGTTATCGTCGATGTCTGTCCCAAAGGGTGATTGTCCAAATCAAAAATGTCTCTGTACGATTAAAGAAGGCGATGTAACTCGCAAGCTTGCGATGAAGGAAGGTCCGATGCTATCATTTTTGCGATGTCACCAGGGGTGGGCCAACGTTCCTTGGAATCATTCGGCGTAACCATGCAGGCGTCAGTAGACACGGCGGAAATTTGGCATTCGTCCAGGGGAAAAAGCGTGGCCAGCGACATCCGCTCGGGGAGATCTTGGGGCAAAGAACCAAAATTAAGGAAAGGCAGGCTGATTTGGTTGTGGGCGAGGGTGATGACAGTGTAAGGAAGAGCCACTTGGTGTCGGCGGAGGACGTCGGTAATAGGGGAAATGACGTAGTCGCCGTCCGGTGACATGGTGACAAAGGGACGTAGAACATTGTGTCAGGAAGCAAGCGCACATGTCGTGTGGAGCAGAGGCGGTTGGGGAGCGTAGTGTCGGCGACAGGACCGGTCGGCTGGCCCCGACAAAGAACACCCGTGGACAGTTAATAAGCGGCGCGTTGTCGGTTAGAAAGTCAAGCCAGAGAATGATGTCGGGGGGGCATGCATCGAATACGGTGAACACTACAGGAATGTGATGGTCACCAACACCAACCCGAGCGGTGCACAGTCCTTCGGCGGTGGGCGTATGGCAGTCGGCCACCCTTACGACAGGAGATGTGGCAAGTGTCAGGACCTTACGAAGGCGGCGGCGAAGGTTGGAGCTCATTACGGAGATACTGGCACCGGTATCTATTAGAGCGCTCACACGTACGCCGTCAACATCAACGGCAAGGAAATTGTGTCTCGTGGTCATTGTAAACAGAGGATTTTCAGTCCGGGTCGGACATGCAGCATCACCTCCGGGAGCTGCATTGGCTAGTTTCCCGGAGAGGTGCGTGCGTAAGAAGTCGGCGGCGAAAGGCGGCGAGGCTGCGGCGAACGAGATTGGCGACGTTGTGGGGACGGAGAGCGGCCAGGGTGGTTGCCGTGGGAGCTGTCGGGAACATACTGAGGTTGAGTACCAGGGGGCGATTGGGTAGGCCGATCGTCAGAAGAATAGGTGGTGGGCGAAAACCGGGAGTGTGCAGGGGACGTCCAACGTTGTCACCAATAACGGCCGCCGTGACCAACGCCAGAGCACTTGAAGCAGATGGGCCGGTCGTAAGGAGTTCTCCATTCTGCAGGGTTCCGGCGGCGGTAACGAGGTGGTGCGTCATAACGCCGTTGGAAGCTATTCCTGGCAAATGTAGGCGGAAGGTTCTGGCGGACGTCTGGACAAGCCATAGCGCACAGGCTGGATGCCAAGGTTGGCAACTTCCTCACGGACAACGGCCTGTATAAGTGATATAGGGGGCAGCGTATGGTCGTGCCCATGGAGCCATGGCCTCGATTTCGCGGCGCACGATCTTGGTGAAAGTGTCGGAATGTGGAATCGGGCCCGGTGCCGTCTGTAAACATGTTGGCGCTGTCAGATCCACACACGATGAGGTTGCTGCGGTGTGAGGCAGCCGCGTGAACTGGTGCGCTATGCGGCGGCATTTCGCCTGCTAAAACTGGCGACATTCCTTCAGTACAGAGCCAATTGTGGCACACTCTTTACACATGAGCAGATTGAAGGCATCATCTGCTATGCGCTTAAGGACATGCCCGATCTTGTCGGACTCCGACATCTTGTGATCCACTTTGGCGCAAAGAGCCAACACGTCCTGGATGTAGGCGCCATACGACTCAGTACAGGACTGCGTGCGTGAAGAAAGATCGTTCTTTGCGGCTAGCTGACGGACAGCGGAGTCACTGAACGAATCCAGGAACTCCTTTTTGAAGGTGTCCCAGCTTGTGAGCCTCGCTTCGTTGCTAAGGAACCAAGTCCCGGGCGTCTTCTTGAGATGGTAGGCAACATTAGCCAGCATGATTGTATCGTCCCAGCGGTTGTGAACACTGACGCGTTCATACATGCGGAGCCATTTATCCGCGTCGACATTATCAGTGCCAGTAAAATCACCGGGATCACGGGGGTGAGACACGATGAGTATCGGCGGAGTAGAGATCCAGTCTCACCGGGGGGCGGCATCATGCAGCTGTGAACGTGACGCCCGCTTCGAAGCTCCATATTTTCTCAAAGAGGGCCCGGCGAGCGGTACGGAGACGAGAAGGAGCACCTCCACCACAGGATGTGACGTGGCAACGAAGGGGATGTATTCAGATATTGTAATTGTGGTGTAGTGGCGCCCTCTAGTGGAGCGCCCGCTCAGTGTGTGCGCTTGGTTGTATGAATTGTAACTAGATGTCGTTTATGTGGACGCACGTGACGGGTCACGTGCGTATGCGTCTCGGTGCCGTCTTGTTGAACAATAAACGCTCTCTTTGGGCTCTGCTCTTGGTACGAGCAGGCCGCACTCTTTCTTCTTGGGCTTGTGGGTGGGCCCTGCGGCCGTCCCTCGCTCCGTCGCTTGCCGAGGCCGCTCGCCGTCGCCCACGACACAACATCTTTTTGGCGACGAGGATGGGATCATTTTCATTCTGCCGGACCCGTCGACGATGTCGTCGCCAGCAGAAGAAAATGATCCCATCCTCGTCGCCAAAAAGATGTTGTGTCGTGGGGCGACGGCGAGCGGCCTCGGCAGCGACGGAGCGGGAAGCCGCCGCGATCAAGATGGCGGCGTGGAGGATCAAGATGGCGTGGGCCGCCGGGGAGGCCGGCGCGCTCAAAATGGCGGCACAGGAATTCAAGATGGCCTGGCACTGACGAGCGCCGACGCGCGTTGTCCGTCATTCCAGTCGCTGCCACCAGCCGCCTCGAGATAGGCCTGAAACAATTTTTTCCAGTTATGCCACGGAATCGGAGGCGGAGCAGGACGAAGCAAGGAGGGACGCCGCCAGTAACGTGACCGACGCTAATGTAACCAGCCCTATCGTGACCGACTCCGCGACCGACTGTAGTGTGACCGCATCCTCGGCTCCGGCCATTTCGAAATTCGACCAACTTTTGGAGCAGCTGGACCGGCTCTTCGCTGCGTCCACAAATACGCTTGTTGAACGACATGAGTTCCCAAACCGTCGTCAATTTCGGGGGGAAAGTTTTTTAGAATACGTGACCGCTCTAAAGGAGAAAGCCGTAGGTTGCAAGTTCGGGCTGACGTACGCGGAGCGCGTCCGAGATCTAATCATAAATGGAACGTCTAACCCCCAGGTTAGAGAAAAGCTGCCCGCACATGGCGAAAAAGTTGTCTTTGGAGAAAGCTGAAGAGATTGGTCGGAGTTTTGAATCGTTGTCGCTGGCGAACCAAGCCTTCGGTTCGCATCATCAAGTACAAGCGGTAGGCCGACGAGGAGAAGGTGGCGTCGCGGAAGATGGCGGTCGGGGAAGCCGCCGCGATCAAGATGGCGGCGTGGAGGATCAAGATGGCGTGGGCCGCCGGGGAGGCCGGTGCGCTCAAAATGGCGGCACAGGAATTCAAGATGGCCTGGCCAGCCGGGGAGGCCGTGACGTCATTCCACCGGGTTCGGGAAGACAAGATGGTGGCCCCCAGGATGGACATTTCCATTCGCAGTCAGCTGCAGAGTTTCACGGTACAGTCCAGGCGAAGAAGTTTGCAGGCAAGCTTCAGTTATGCGAGCGATGCGGAAATAAATCGCATAATTCAGCATTTCCAAATTGTCCAGCAGAAATCGGCGCTGCAACTCTTGTAATAAGTGGCGACATTTCGCATCGATGTCCCGTAAGCCAGCACCAGTGCATCGAGTTTCTTCGAAGGAAGCTACGAGACCCGCTTCGACACCGGAACCTGTAGAGCATCCAACATCCACGGAGATCAACTCATCTTCGAGATCTTCCGTCTTAACAGTCAGCACTTCTTCTAGAAAGGAAGGACTTAGTCGTTCAAGCCGAAGTCAGCGGAGTGACCATGCAACTCTTAGTCGATACCGGAGCATCCGTGTCGTTGATGACTGTCGAAGATTTCAAGCGTCACTTCAGTAAACAGTATGCGCTGTCCAAGGCTGCCGTCAACTTGTGAAATTTTTCCAAACAAACTATCGGCTTCCGCGGCTCATTCCAAGCTCCTATTCAAGTCTTGCAACGGTCTTGCTCCGTCACATTCTACGTCACAGACAAACGGACATCGCTTTTGGGACTCGACGCCATCCAGCAACTGGGCATTCAGGTCGACGGTGCGTCTCTTACGTGTCGACTAGCAGCGGTGTGTGCAGTGCAGTGTCGAGTGAACGTGCCCCAGGGTTTCGAACATCTCTTCAACGGCGAGTTGGGTCTTGTCAAGGACGTCTCGCATAAGATCCAACGGCGGCCAGGTGTGACTCCAGTTGCATCTAAGCTACGAAGATTGCCTCTTGCTCTCCGTGATCCAGTGTCCAGCGAGCTGCGACGCCTCGAGGACAATGATGTCATTGAGCGTGTCGACGCCTCGGAGTGGGTTTCGCCACTCGTCGTCGTCCGGAAAAAGAACGGGGACATTCGGCTGTGTGTGGACCTCCGGGAACCGAATAAGGCAATTATCATTGATGGGTATCATTTACCGCATGTTGAAGAGCTGTTGCAGATGTTTCATGTTGCTGTTTGTTTTTCTAAGCTTGACTTGGCGTCGGCTTATCATCAGTTGTTGCTGGAAGAGGACAGTAGGGACTTAACTACTTTCGTGACTCATGAAGGTTATTCAGGTTTAAGCGGGTGTGTTTTGGTCTGGCGTCGGCGCCCTGCGGTTTTTCAAAAAATGATGTCTCAGATCTTAAAAAAATTGCAAAAATGTTGTTTGCTATCTTGATGATATTCTTGTGTGGGGAAGACTCAAGCTGAGCATGACGCGAGCCTGGTTGAAGTCTTAACATGTATAGCAAACAGTGGCATGAAGGTGAACGACAAATGTCTTTTTTCGGTCAAGGAACTTGATTTTTTGGGTCACAAGATTTCGGCTGAGGGCATCTCACCTTTGGAGAGCAAAGTAAAAGCTATAGTTCATGCTCCCGCTCCTACGGACATAAAGTCACTGCAATCATTTTAGGTCTTGCAGGATACTATGCTAAGTTCATAAAGAACTATGCAGAGATAGTTGAACCACTTCGCCTCATGCTCAGGAAGGGTCAGACGTTTTGTTGGTCTGATGATGCCTCAGCGCAGTTTCGATCAGTTGAAAGCGTGCTCACTTGTTCTCCTGTCGTGAAGGTCTTTAATCCTGACTTGCCTGTAGTAGTTACTACCGACGCATCTGATGTGGGAATTGGCGCGGTACTACAGCAGCGGTATGGTTGTAGGCTTGAAACCATAGCTCAGGTTCCACCTTTCACCTTTAAGCTCAGTGATGGAAAGATCTGGAACGCTTCGAAACTCACAGTCGTTCCGAAAGGAATTGAGATTGGCTCGGCACCGTATTCCTTTGAAAATGTTGAACTCTCTTCGAGACATAAAGAGTTTTTATACTCTTCGTCTAACTTAGACATTTGTGACAGTCAGTCCCCTAGTCTACCGTTGACAGATGGGGCAAACCCCAGTGTCCAGACAGACTCTGATCTGCCAGAGCTTCCTTCCAGTGCAAGGTCTGGATCCGTTGTTCCTCAGGAAACGGTAGAATGTCAGGAAAAGAAAATAAGTGAACAAACAGATCCAAATAGCCATGTAGACAATACAAGGGAAAATGAGAGGGCGTCTGGGTCGTCAGATAATTCAAGTTCATCGTCTACGCGTCCACGCCGTAAGACTAAGCAGCCTCAGTGGCTTCGCGACTATGTGCGGTAGGGGGTATACGTACGGTTCATGCTTTGCGTCATGTTGGACGTGTCATGTCTGTGTTGAATCGTATATCATCATTGAAAGTGTTTTGGACGGGGGTTTTTTTTTGGGACTTATAGAACTGTCGTGAGCGACTGATAGCCTGTTGTGTGAGTCAAGTGAAAAGAAGATGCAGACATTCTTCAAAGCACGGGAGAATGATGTGGAGTGTGCATTTAAGATGCTGTATGTATTTCGCAGAGTGTGCGAACTTCTTTTGCACGGGGACATGATGTGGTGTAGTGGCGCCCTCTAGTGGAGCGCCCGCTCACTGTGTGCGCTTGGTTGAATGAATTGTAACAAGATGTCGTTGCTGTGAACGCACGTGACGGGTCACGTGCGTATGCGTCTCGGTGCCGTCTTGTTGAACAATAAACGCTCTCTTTGGGTTCTGGTCTTGGTACGAGCAGGCCGCACTCTTTCTTCTTGGGCTTGTGGGTGGGCCCGGCGGCCGTCCCTCGCTCCGTCGCTGCCGAGGCCGCTCGCCGTCGCCCACGACACAACAGTAATTACCAAAAATAGACGGGATACTAAAGGCAGACAAGGCAGCCGCGATGTCCCAGGTACTGCACGCACACCAACATCAGCGAGCGTCTTCTTCTTCTATAGCCTATGGGTTCACTTATACCAGAGGGCGCATACCCGCAGAGCGGGGGTTGGACACTGGCACCGTTTATAGTGAGGAGTCAAGGGACGGAGCCCGTGACAATATAGTTAAAACACTAACAGTTAAATATGTCCCAGTGCGTTGGTTGGGACAGCACAAGTCTCTGTGGTTTAACCCAACGCTTAAACGCCTTCTTAATAAAAAAGCGCATCTTTCGCAGCTACAATCATTCCCGGTCAAGCAACAGACAATCCTCTTATCTCTCCGCAGCTTCAGAAAACAAACGCGCTCTCTCAAGCGCAAAACGCATGTTTTTTTACGCAAACACTTCCTGATCTATAAAACACTAATCAACGGAAGTTTTGGAACGTGGTTACCATGCGCCGAACCAATGACGTACAATTAAGACTACCCAATGATACACCTGTACCCTCTCACCAATGTTGCGCCGTCCCAAATGACACATTTTCTATGTCGTTTACAGATTCTACACCAACAACATTCCCGTCTTGTTGCACCGTACCGTTTGAACAAATGAATGATATTACAATCTAATCAGAAGGCATTGCTCAACGTATTCGTAAGGCCAAGCTCTCATCTTCCTCGGGTGTTTACGCAATTAACTACAAGTTTGAAAAAGCACTGAAGCACACTCATTCATTATCTTGTCATGCATATTCTCAAAGTCTTTACGAAGTGGCACCCTTCCTTCAGACTGGGGTATCGGCAAGGTGGTCCCAGTGCACAAGTCTGGTGATGTTCATTCTCCCTTCAACTACAGACCAATTAGCCTCCCTTCTGTACCGTGTAAACTCCTCGAACATATAATCTATACTAACCTTATTAGTTTCCTCGAATCAAATTTCTCGAAACACGGATTTCGTAAATATCATTCCTGTGAGACCCAATTAATAGCCTTCATGAATGACCTATTTCCGGCATTAGATCACTCATTGCTCATTGACTGCATTTTCATCGATTTTGCGAAACCTTTTGACACCATATCCCATCAACGTCTTCTCTTTTAGCTGAGCAAACGTAACCTAGACGCGAGCATGCTTAAATGGATTGAATATTTCCTACATAACCGTAGCCAATATGTCAGTGTCAATGGTTACCAATCCGACCTTCACCCAGTGACGTCCTGTGTGCTACAGGGGTCAGTTGTAGCACCTCTCCTGTTTGTCATATATATTAATATTCTTCCTGCATCTGTTTCCTCTTCCATACGGGTGTTCTATGTTCTCTCGTAATCTATAGATAAATTACTAACCAATCCGATGTCTCTTGCCGGCAATCTGACCTTAAAACATCTCTGCATGGTGTGACCGCTGGATGATGAAATTTAATACTACCAAGTGCAAATCAGTGGGAATTTCATGGAAGACTAATCCTCATGACCCTGCTTATTTTCCTAATGACTTGCCTTTATCCCCGTCAAGAGTTACAAATACCTTGGTGCCAACATTACTAATGACCTCACCTGGCACACTAACATTCAGCAGATAACCAACAATGCCAACCGGATGCTTTCTTTTATTCGTCGAAAGTTTTCTCTAGCCCCTTCCACACTAAAACTGTTGTTTTATAAAACGCTCGTGTGCTCAAAAGTACAATACGCATCATCAGTTTGGGATACACCAACTAACACCCTCATTTACACACTCGAATCACTCCAGAATCGCGTAGCACGACTTATACTTTCAAATTATTCCCGTTTTGCTGATGTCACGTAAATTAAATCTCCCTTAAATCTTCCAGATCTTTCGTCCCGCCGACAACTATCTCGTTTATCACTTTTTCATAAATATTTTGACACCAAAGCAATACTAAAAGAAAGTCTTTTCACTCGTCCCAGCTGCCTGTCATCTCGCATATACCACGATTTGAAAGTTGGCATACTCCAATGCAGGACTAACCTTTTTTATGATTATTTTGTACCCAGAACCAGCAGGAACTGCAACCGCCTTCCGGCCTCTGTTGTCTCAATCACAGATCATTCCACTTTCAAAAACGCACTTCTTAGCTGTATAACCTGAGATTGTTTGCCATTTTCATCCTTGCTTGCTTGTTACTTGATGTTTAATATTTTGTACTTTGTACCCTGTCCTCTCTCTAACGCCTGAGTGGCCCTGAGAGTATGTAAATAAATAAATAAATAAATATCTTTTTCGTATAGATTTCAGGTGCCATAATCTTCGAGCAAGATATTTTTTTTTGATATTTTTAACGTTGCTGAAATGAAAGATGGCGACTTAGGATGCCCCGTGTGATAATGCAGTTCAGCTCGACAGCTCCTTCTTATAGTTCCCACAATACTATACAAACAATGACGGAGTTGTTCAATACTATTATTTCACGATAAGCACAATTATCTTCCTTTTTGAGAACCTTTACGTACCTCTCTCCTGACATTCTTTCGATTGGCAGACTTCTATTTTTTCCGCCATACCTGTAAAAACATCCCGGAAAAGATATTTTTCAACAAGCACTCTTACGTTATTCCCCTATGTACGGAATTATTAGCCGTAACTTTTGTAGACCTGACTGGTAAGCTGTAAATTTAGACATTTTATGCTAACAGCGATGGCAAAGTAGACGTGTGCAGTCTTTTCCGGTCGTTTCTTGGGAGATACCTTTGTGTCATCTGAGAATAAAGTTCAAATTTAACGAATGGTACGTTCAAAAAAGCAAAAACTAATTTTATTACCTTGATTTGTAGCACCGACTGAGAACGCCCACGACAATGCAAAAAATGGTAATCTTAGTAGTGTACACCGAAATCTCAAAACATAAAATTAAGACCGCCCAGCAACAGTAGCATTATATTTTTAAGCAAACTATTCACAGTGTCCCTCACGTGTCGCAAAAAGGAAAAAAAAAAGAAAAAGCCGTGTAGCAGAGCACGGAGCTGTTTGTTGCGCCCGACTATTTTCAAGGTATGCTTGGACGTAAAGCATGCTCAAAACACAATATTTAATCGAATATGGGACACCGTGTTGAACTCGCATTCTCGTCTATGTTGGGCGGAACATAACCTAGCCTGCGCCGTTTTCGGAATGATGAAATGGTGCTTTATGAATGTGTCTTCAAGTAGGTTATTCTTCGCTTAAAAATAAAGTATTCTGCAAACAAAATTTCACCCAAGTACGCATTGTTGTAAGGGGGCTTCTGTAAATGCTAAATAGCACGAGAAGTGTTCGAGATCATCTTGTTTTCAGTGCAATGGTTTTCACTAAAATTGGAAGCTAAAATTTTCAGGCTTCATGGTTATATTACATTTTAGGTGCGCTAACATAAGGCGAACTCATTCTCTGTATTTTGTTTCAGCACCAAGAATCTATGATTAAATTTGAAACGATTATCCCAACTTATCAAAAATAAAACAGGAACTAAGTACATCTAAAAACTGTAAGTATTCTATTGGATTCGTTGGCATTTGTCAATAGAAGAAGAATGAAAACCAGGAAAAGTAGTTATGGTTACAATTTTGGAAAAATTGGGTGCATAATTGAAGTACCATGGTTTCATAGATTAGCCCTATAAAATAAAGGATACTCGGGTATTTGGAGCATCTAAGGGCCCGCGTTGTACTGGTGCACAGAATGTGTCGAGGAAGACTTGTTGCACACTTGCGAAACGTTACAAAGTCTGTAATGAATAGGCAGTTTTAGCATATCGTTACCGTGTTTACGTTACCGTTTACCGTGTTTGCGGGAGTCGACTGTGCAAGAGTTACCGCGAACGGTAACTTACCGGCACAGGCTTCACCGTCGCCAGCGGCTTCTGGTAACACGGCAAACGGTAACACAAATACGGTAACGATATGCTAAAACTGCCTAATATTTGCTATATTGATATGCGTATATTCACTAACATGAGAGTGGCTTTCATTATTACTTTGGCAAGCTAATCAGCACCAAAGCAAACCAGACAACTGAGAGAGGATTGTTATTGCACAATGGTGGGCAAAGAAGCTATTTTGAACCTTGCAACATTAGTACAATTAGAACGCATGGTGGTTGGTCCCTTTTTAAAGCGTTGTCTTTCGTCATGCAGTCAATCCAGGCGATTTTAACACCAATTGAACGGCGTCTCTCCTGACGAGGCAAAGATCACAATCTTGTCACGACATGAGGAACGGCAGAAATACTTTATACAATTGGCCAAATAGGCGGTTGGTGCCATCATCTTGTGTAACTTTTTCTAGCCCGCGGCGGAACAAACCCCTTTCTTCGGCAGTAGCAAAGCCGTGTCGCGGCATTCACGACGCTCTTACGGACCACAGTGTAATGGCAGGCATTCTTGTTAAAGTGGTTGTGGAAGTAATAGCTAAACTGTTAGAAATGAAGATGCTGCCTTTTACCCTCTCCAGTGACTTGTCTTCACTGAATGTCTGTATAAAGCTTACAATCTACGCGCACTAATGACTCCGGGAGATAATGAACTGTAAGTATTTGTGGAAATTATGCAATTGATGCGGCAACAGCTGGATATTTTCGCGGAAGCAGACCATTCAATTCCTGAAAAGAAATGAGCGCTTACCCCTTCTCATCGGGAACAAGGACCCGCACGATCTTCCTATAACACTTGCTGTTGACAAGAGAAACAAAATGATCCTTGCCATTTCCTGGAAACAGTATATAATTAATCAAACACTTTATAATTCAGCTAATTACTTAGCGGTTCATGCAAACGTAAATTGTGCAAAGTTCCGTCTTTGGTAGCTAAATGCTTTCTAAGTGTTCGTAACAAAATAATCAGCAGATTCTGTCTAAGTTGTAGGGGCATGTTTGAGTATTCACTCAACACAAGAGTGTCATCTTCTATGGAGTTTTGTTGTGCGCAACTCTAACGGGGATTTCCCTATTTCGTCCTCTTTAACAAACCTTGTATTGCAATTCATATGCAAAAGATCCGCATCCGCTATTCTAAGGTAATGATGTTGATATCACTGCAAGTGAGGGAAGTGCGAAAAGCGACGGCTGCAAAAAAGCTTTTCTTGTAACGCAACTTTCGACTTAGCAGACCCTGATATGATACCCAGCGCAATTATTATTGGTAGTCGTTACGAGACCTGCGGTCTTAAATTCTAGCTAATGATTTCAAGCTAATGCGTGCTGGCTGTGTAGGGGTGATTTTTAGCACAATCACGTAAATAGGTTGGCGAAATAGTTGGACTTACACAATTTCTGCTAGAGCAATGGCAGCAACATAGCCATGTAAATCAAAGTTCCCGCTGTCGTCGAGTTTAGAGTAAGAAATTAACAAAACACCGTAATAGACTGTATCCGCATTAGTTTTTTTCGATCATCAGGAACAATCGAGCAGGCCAATTACGCTGCCAAGGCGTGATTATGAACTTCAATGTTCCTCAATGGGAGAAAAGAACATTGCACAGTAGAGTGCCCACCTTTTGTTGTCTGCTAGCCGCCAGAGATTATGAATTCTGAAAATTTGTCGATGCCATTTAGACGTCTCAGCCTGCCCCATTGCTATGTGCTGCCAGCAGATACATGTAAGAGTCGTGCGACACGTGCCCTATGCACTTACCCCGTAGGATGTTTGCCTACCGACAACTCGCACTCTAAATCGGCACCTCTACGCTGCTTTTAGACGTGAACGGCCCCGAAAGAGCTTGTTCAACAGTAACCCATTCTTCGCATTGGTAGTGACATATAGCAAATAATGGCATTTATTTCTGCTGGATTTTATTTCAGTGTTCATTGAACGAGCCCATCATTACAAAGTCTGAGTCGCTACATGCACACCGAAGATCTCCGTTCGTGCAGCCTTGCTGAAATAGGTGGCGTGCGGGGAGGGTTTTACGCCAGTTGCTAGCTGCCTGCAGGACGTAGACGCATGAGCAACGGTTTTCACTTGAAAACGATGCACTCTTAAGACCAAGTTGTCGGAGCGCCGCTAGCTTTCCCCTCCCTACAAGATCAGGGAACCATCGCGTTCAAGTAAATACAATGATGTTGATTGTAGGGTGTTTTTGGTTCAAGGCCAGGTAGGGCAAAGCGCGCCAAACAAAATTGATTACCACAAAAACTACGTACTAAAATAGATATTAAAATAGACAAAAGATAAATAAATAAAATGCAATCCTCATGGCTGGTGTATGGGGCCAGTTTTGATTATGCATCACAGGAAATGAGGTTTAAAACTTAACACTTGACAAATGCTTAAACACGAGTTTCGCAGAAACAGTTCCATCGTCGAACAAAAATATGAATGGTTGTAGCAGAATGTGCTGTCTGTAGAGTTCTCTGAAGTGTTTTTGTCGTGCTGTGTCGATTGGTTTGCATGTAATTAGGATGTAGACTACGAATAGGCGGTCCTCACACCTGCTACACACGGGTCTGGGTAGACCCAGTGAACTTGTGTGAGTGCGTCGCATGCGTATGGCCTATCTGTAACCTGGCCAAGGTTACTTCTGTGTGTGTTGCATGTGTCTGTGGTGTATGGTTCCAAGTGTGGGTTTATTAAGTGCAACTCACTGTATGTCTACGTATTCCAGTCTGCTTGAATTCTTTGATCTGTGGCTTGAGGTTAGGATATGGTACCATGCAGTGTATTTGTAAGTACAGAAACAGCGGTCTCATTACCGGTTATCCCAGAGTGGCCAGGCACCCAACACAAAGTCAGTTCAAGTTTCTAGGCATATGGAGAGATAATGGTCCATAAACCGAGTTTGATGACATAGTTTTTGGACAACGTCTGTGGATGACAATGCTTGCACCACACTGGAGTCGGTGTAAATTACATACTTAGGGATGTTATGTTCAATGATATCATTTGCAACACGAAAAGTGGTATACGGCTCCACCGTAAAAATACTCGTTTCATATTCATAGTTCTACTTGCAGTAAATGGATCGGTCCGCAGGACAGGAAAGGCTGAAGGGTGTTTTGGGCGCGTCGCTGTAAAAATCTGCAGACTTCTATTTATCTTTTTGAAACAAAAAGTGCTGGTGAATTGTGCTTCTTGCAAGTCGAGTTTTTGGATTTTTACAATAACAGGTCGAACTTGCACAGGGCGAACTCGCCATGGGGGCAAACACATGCTACAGGACGTTTTACACATATCTGAAAAGGAGACAGCCAGTTAAAACACCTCCTCTCTTACTCTTAGTGGGAAAGGTGCAGAGATGGTTGGCCGATTTAAGCAAATCTGGGATGTGGAGATATCGTTAATAACTGGTTTAGAAGGATGGGTATTCATGGATAAAAATTTAAAACGGCACAACAAATCAATAAACGTTCGCTGGGGTTATAATCACCATTTTTCACACTGCGTAAAGGCTCTGGACAGGGCTAGTGCGGATTGCGTTACACGAAAGGCGAAGCCCCAAGTGCAGTACTGGGTCGCGCATTTCGAGTGCTGTTTCTATTGTTGACCCATAGAAAACCCTGCCATTGTCCAAGCGAAATCCCCCTAAACAGCAAAAAACTCGCAGGACAAGTTCTTTGTCCGTACCGTAGGACTGATGTGACGGGATTTTCAAAATGTTGATTGTTTTCAGGCAACTATGTTTGAGCTGTTTGATGTGGGGAAAAGAATGCTAATTTTTTATCTTAAACTACACCTAAAAACGTGTGCTCTTTTTTACAGGAATCGGGTTTGCCGTTAAGTTTAATGTCAGGATCCACGAGGATCGAACGGCTCTTCCAAAGTGCGATGAAGATACAGTTTGTAAGATTCAGTTTAAACGCCCAGCGAGCCAGTTTATTAATGGCGAGCTGGTTTTGGCTTTCCCAAATGGACATATTAGATGATTTCGAAGATATCTGCACATTGTTGGAAGCAGTGCTTTACCCAGCGACTTCATTTTTACAATAAACAATCTGCAGCTCAATACTCCGCGTTGACGCACATCGTTTTCTTGTACATAAGCTGTGGAAAGCCCAGAACCCACTCTCACCCAAAATGTTCTGTTAGAGAAGCAGCTTTCAAGTGTTTTCAACCTGTTATTCGACATTCTAAAAGATTTCAAGTCGATGAGGATGCCATGGCGCCATGCCGTGTCGTTTGCTTTTTCGATGTCAAAAGGAATGGTCATGCATTATGGTTTGTGAACAAAAGCATCTTTCATATATGACTGTAAGGCTACAAGTTGATCATTCGTAGATCGCCCTACCTTGAAGCCTGCCTTACAGCTCTCGTGCATGGTTTGTGAACAAAAGCATCTTTCATGAATGACTCTAAGGCCACACGTTTATCATTCGTGGATCGCCCTACCTTGAAGCCTGCCTTGCAGCTCTCGAGGAGACCGTTGTATACCAAAAATACACTAGCCTTCTGTTAGTCAACTTCTCAAAAAGCTTGCACAGGCAGCTTTTCAGTTTGATGGGACGATAACTTGCTTGCAATGTGCAATGGTTTCCCTCTTTATGAAAGGCTACTACTACGCTTCCTTCCAAGACATGGGAAGACGCCCCGAAAAACCATATCTTGTTTTATAAGTGGAGAAGGGTTTCACGTATGTGTGCATGTAAATGTGGTATCATTGTGTATGTAATGTTGTCTGCACCCGGAGCTGCTGGCTCACATGTGCTTATGGCAGCCCTTAACTCTTAAAGTGTAAATTCACTGTTATAAGCAGATTCTCACTTCCTGTTGTCATGTATGGGCTTCTTTTCTGCAGATGTGTGTTTCATGAAAGTGTTTGTGTAATGCGCAGCACCGGACATGTGTTGGAAATGTTGTGCAAGTGTGTTGGGCTGGTCTTCCAGTGTGTCCCCTGTTGTTCTAACCAGAGGCAGGCTGTGTGTGTATGTTTTCCGTCGGGTTTGCGTATTCGTTTCCACACTTTGGGTGTGTATGTATATGAGTTTATTGACGTTATGAATGAGCACTAACTATCTCGTTTGCCTCACCGCCCACGTGTTTTCCGAACGCATTTGACCTTTTGAACAATAAAGGGTTACCCGACGTGGGGTACCGACGGAGAATACGCCATACCTTGGTCTGATGCTTTTGCGCCCGCTTAAAGTCCTCATTACATACAGCCTCCTTTGGTAGCGCGAGGCACCAGAGGCATGGGGAATGGACTTTTTGGCAGCGTCGAGGATGTGCGCTGTGAGTAGCTGGGTAGCAGCTTCCACGTGTAGGTGTTTTATAAATGTTTGGTGTAGTTTAGATGTCTCTGTGAATGTACTCCAGTTTGCTCTTGCTTTATTGAAGCTATCATGGGAAGACGAACTGCTTCTGACTTTACCTATATCTGTAAGTGAAGTAGCGAAGTGGGCACTACCGTATGGGGCCGTGACCACGCCCCAATCAATACGAGCAATGAGAACTGTGGAACCAATAGCCAAGTCAATATATGAGTATGTGTTGTGTCCTCTGTTAGGGTATGTTGATTGTTTCCCATTGAAAAGGCATGCTCCCGACGATGTGAAGAATTGCCAATGAGGTGACCTCAGGCATCACCTCGCGAAGAGCCCCCGAAAATCATTTTCCCCATTCAGGTCGCCTGTGAGAAAATATGGTTCGGGCAGCTGGTCGACGAGTGCCACAAAATCTGAGCGCAGAAGTGCAAAATCAGGAGAAATGTAAATAGAGAATACCACGGTAGGGGATGAACCGCGGCTTCCAAGAGAGCTCGCGCCTCGGGGGCAGTGCAACGCGTGACTGCAGATCGTCATGAGCCGCGTTCCACTACACACGAGTCACGCGGCGGGCAGTTGGAAATGAGACACAGCGCCGATAGAACTGCGCTCGCACTCTGCCATGCCGTACCACCACGGCGCCATGGCTCGCCGGTCTCCGCCGCTCTTCGCCTTCTTCTGATCGCTCGACACTCCGCTGTAGGGAGCAGGCGTGAAGCAGATGCGGCTTCCCATATTTATTCAGGTCGCGTAGGCCCGGCGAGAACGAGCGGCCGCCCAGCTGCTGACTAGACGTTCCATCTGTGTTGCGTGGAACTTCTCACGTGGCCAGGCCCCGCTCATCGTGATTGTGGCGCTCATGACGACGATGACGATGGTGTCACTACAGGGCTCCCTCGCCTAGCGTGTAGGGCGTTATGAGAAATAGAGGACGCTTGTTGGGCGGAACAAAAAAATTATGTACAGGTATCTACAACACCGGTGATGAATAAGATTTGTCCGTGGTTAATGTCCTAACACTGTCCTAGTCGGTCCAGCGAGGGCGTCCAGTGCGTGCATGTCCATCGGGGGCCTTGCCTGGGAGTGGCGCTGAGGTCGCAGCAAGGGGCGTCCGGCGGTGCGTAAACTGTCAGGAGCGGCCAGAGGCACAACAGATGTCTCATGCAGCTTGAGTGCGCTGTCTTCTCCATAAAGCATGCGGGGGAGCCAGGAAAACACTGCGTACGAGTGTTGGTTGGCTCCGTCGCGTAGGCAGCATTTGCGGTTGCACGGAGCACGATAATGTGTGCGGAGGTAGCGCCGCAATTCCCGTCGCTGTCGAGCACGTGCAGCGTAGTTCCGAGACTGCGTTCGGGGCACATGTCGATGGCACGAGTCTCGCGCGAGTCGCTTGTGGACCCGATGGTGGACTCGACGGTGAGCCTACTGGCAAGGTTGGCGTGTACGGATTGTTTTTGGGCGTCGTCCAAGTGCCGACGAGGAAAGGCATCCGCACGGGGATGGTTTTTGGCTGCGCCTACGACGTCGCCTGCGATTGCGAAGCTGGGCTGGAAGAATGATTGTAAAATTTAGGCTCGAGCCGGCGAAAAGGTCGTGTCGGGCACATGTGTTGAGGTACTGAGCGAGCTGTGAGTGGAACTAAATGGTACTTGCATCACACCATTGTGCAGTCAGTTCGGCCGAGACTATGGTTTTTCCGATGCTCCTAAGTGTGCTCAAGACAAACGTGAACGCAGGGACTGCACGTGTACCGATGACATCGTCCTTGATCCGAATGGCAGGACCAAAGGAACCGGTACGGGATGACGTCACCAACGTGCGAGGCACAAGACTTTTGCAGCGTCGAGTAGGCGATATCGCAGAGGACGTGCCTTGCCTGGCAGGCCGCCCTTGTGATAGTGTCCCGACGTCTGTACGTGGTGCTGTTGGGAATGCCTATGTCTCGACGTCGGTTGAGGTAGTGGTGCCTGTGAAGGTCAGCGAATGTGCCACTGGAGGTGAAAGCCCGTTGGGGTCTACACCGGCTGTGAATGAAGGTTGTGTAGGCGACTGAGGCGGAAGGGAGATCGCCGTTACGGTAGTGAATGGCTCACCGGCGCCTGCGCGTAGAGTGACAACAGCGGGCGAGGCGGGCGGTGGTCGGCGGGCGCCCGCGATGTCGTTGGCCGCCAGTCCTCTCGTGAAAGGTGCGGCTGCCGCGCTAGAAATTGAGAGCAGGGTGTCGGCGTTGGGGAGAGCGAGAGGGAGAGAGAGAAAACTTTAATGAACACTGAAGAGGTTAGCCCCACAAACGGCGGGGCTTGCTACTTCAGATGGGGGTGAACATAGTGAGGTGAAAAAAAAGAGGGGAAGAAGTGCGCACCAACAACGAATAAGAGGGAGAAGAAAATAAAATCAGTTCAGAATGTAGAAAAAATTTACAGCACTAGGAGAAAAAAATCTGAGGATCCCAAGTTTAAAGAACATCGGTTAGTCCCGTGTCAGACAGAAAAGTTAAGAGAGCCTTTGTCCCTCGCGCCGCGTCAGCGTGGTTTTTCCACGGACCAAGAAAGTGACGCAGCTCTAAAGAGTGTCCTCGTAGCAGTCGCACCAGAGTTCTTTCAGCTGTTTCGCGTTGAGTTGTATGCTTTGGGCAGTAACACAAGACATGCTGTATGTCGTCTCTCACAGAACACACAGAGCACAATGGCGAGTCCGCCCAGCCTATCTTAAAAAGAAAACTACCAGTGAAGGCAACGTTCAGGCGTAGTCGGTGAAGGACACCCTCAGTTTTCTTTTGCAGACCTCGCGGAAACTGGAAATTGCACTGAGGGTCAATGGCGTGTAGAGGCAAGGGTATCTTAAGACTGTCCTGCCAAGCTGATAACTGCAGTTTCCATCCAAGCGCATTCACGGCCGCACTTCCGTCTTGTCTGGAATAAGGGATTCCAATAGACACAAGCAGATTTTGCGCCTCTTGCGCTGCTGCGTCAGAGATGACGTTTCCCTGGATGCCGGAATGACCTGGTAGCCATTGAAGCGAGATGTGGTGCCCGTCTCGTAGCCCTCGTGTGTGCAATGCGTTTAGATCGCGCACAAGTTGGCCGCAGCGGTGGGATGGCTTCATCAGTGCTTGCAAGGCAGGCCGCGAGTCGGTAAAAATCACCCATTGTCGAGCGGGACTGTGGTGATGTGAAGGAGTGCCGCCCTAATAGCAGTTAACTCAGTGAAGGTGGACGACGTCTTGTGACTGAGTTTCTCTTTCACAGTTAGTCCCACCGACGGAATCCAAACTCCAATGGCTGACGAGTCAGACTTCACGGATCCGTCTGTATATACCTGAACGTGGCCAAGATAACGCGAACTGATATGCTCCAGCGTGTAGTATCGCAAGGCTGCCTCAGGTAGAGATGATTTCTTGCTATACCTGGTATGGTGAGGCCTATATCCCCATGGTGCAGCTTTCCATGGCGGAAAGGCAGGCTTGCTTGGGCGTTCAAAGTTGGCCGGCAGGAGGCTCCGTACATGCGGGGAAGACACCTGTGCTAGAGGATGGTCAGCACACTGGGTTACGTGACGGAGGCTGGTGCGAAGGAACTCTTGGGCTTGGAGTGTCTGGGCGGACATACACCTTGCTTCGCAGAGAGTTCCATTCGTGGATGTGCACCTTGGAAGGCCCAGGCAGATGCGCAGGACTTGAGCCTGTGCACACTCTATCACTCTGAAGTTTGTCTTAGACAAACCAATCAGCGCTGGCAGGCTGTACCGCAGAAGGCCAAGAAATAGTGTCTTATAAAGTCGTAGCAGCGAAGGCACTGAGCAGCCCCATGTTTTTCCTGTCAGCATCCGGAAAATGGGCACAAATGAGTGCAGGCGTTCTTTAAGGATACGGATATAGGGGGCCCAAGACAGTGAGCGATCTAATGTAACTCCGAGAAATTTATGGTTGTGAACGTACGGTATTTCTGTTTCATTTATGACCAGAGGATAGCGGGAGAGAGGACGTCACCATGCTGGGTGGCATCGAGGGTACCGTGTGTGGCGGCGTAGCGTGTGCAAGCCGTGCGGGTAGCTCGTTTACTCAAGGCGGCGGCGGCGGGTCGTCTCGATAGCCGTAGTGCTCGAGCACGGCAGACGGAAGGCCGGCTGAACGTATTGTCGTTGTAGGTGTGGCTGCGGCGCTCGAGTTCGAGTCCAGAGGGGCGACACTAGTGCAAGGGGACGAGGGCCATCGCCCGGAAGGTACAGTGTGCGGCTGTGAAGCATGCGCGGAGCATGCGTGTACTTCTGATGCAGGCCGAAGCACGTCGTCTGGGAGGCCGTAGTGCGCGATCACGGCAGCCCGAAGTTCATCGTGGGGGATTTCGCTGGGCGGTGGTAGGGCGAGGGCGCTGCGGAGTTCCAGCGGAAGCGTTTCCCAAAGGATGGAGTGCTTGAACGGCTGTATGGTTGCGTAGTTAAGCGACAAGGTAGCCTCAAGCTTGATAAACCAACCTCGGAGATTGCGTTGCTCGACCTCCGGTATGGGCGGGTCCCCTCACGTCACCATGTTCGTCTGCCGCTGGCCGGGTGACAGGCGCGGCAAGTCCGGGTCACCACTTTGTAGGAAGCAGGCGTGAAGCGGATGCGGCTTCCCACATTTGTTCAGGTCGCGTAGGCCCGGCAAGAACGAGCGGCCAGAAGGATTCTGCCTTTTGAGCCGGCACACTCGAAGCTGACTAAAAGTGGGATCGCTAGCATTGCTTTACCGATGCGCTGAAGAAATCCTGCTCCCACGAAGTGGAACATAGTTTCGAAAAACTTCCAATACGTCTAAAATCTGCCGGGTACCCTCCATTTCTTCTGGTGTCGGTCGCCGATAAGAGCCTTAAACAGCTTAGGAACAAGCCGGACGTGGAACCCAGGAAGAAAGAAAGAGAAAAGTTGATGTGCGCTGTCGTACCGTACCTACATGGTATTTCGCACAATCTCAAGAAACTAGGACACCGCGTAAACGTTAACGTTGCCTTCTCTGGCCGAAAAAATGGTAGAAACTAATGAACACAGTCAATGGAAAGGGAAAAAAAAGAAAAGTAAGTGCGCAACGCAGCATCGCGGCCGGTTAGTGATTTGTTTAGACGGCACAGTTTATAACATTCCTTTACCGTGTGGCAGGAAGTACGTCGGACAGTCAGGTCGTTGCTTAAAGGATCGGCTCTGAGAACGTAGGAATAATGTAGATAAGAAGATTAAAGGAAGTCTGGGCACACACTGCATAGAATGCAGATAGTGTGAGTGTAGGCCACATATTGATAAAATTAACATTGTCGCCTGACGCGAGGATCAGTTGACAAGAGAAATCATCGGGGCCGAGCATATAGTTTCCTTGAAAGTCAACTGAGTTAGCACAGCTTCTTTCGCATTGACAAAGAAAGATGTGCAATTCTTGTACAATCGTTATATTTTACCGCGCAAAAGTGCCTTTGTAACCCGATTGTTTCAACTGTCATCCTTCACTTTTAAAGCAAAGCTTCCTACCTCTACCCCCCAAGGGTTCTTTAGCGACCGTTGGTGTCACCAGAAAACTCCAGCGAACAAATAAAAGAATTTAGTGGCACCGCCGGGAATCGAACCTGGAACTAATAGACTAACAAAGCGAGAGCCCGTTGTCTTACCGATTCAACTACGAGCCCACGCGAACACAGGAAGACAAATGGTGTACTCACCAAGCACATCTACGGTTTACCCCCTGCCTTCTCGTTGAATGCCACGTGAAAGCGTCACACGACCACTCACGCCCGTCTAGCGGCTCTGTGCGCACCTTGCTCATGTGCTAAGAGTTACAAAAATTAAAGGAAGTTCACACCAATCCATGGAATCTCACTTTTAGTATGCCAATGTGCTAAAGCCTGTGGCCTCCAGTGTTCACGTAAAAAATCACAGCTCCTTGTCGTCCGCCCTCACGCCAAATCAAGGAATACATTAAAATACTCTTTGATGACCAGGCCATCACTCCAAACCCGAGCATCAAGATCCTGGGCCTACATTTCCAGGCCAACACCAAGAGTGAAGTCTCCTTGCAGCGCCTCAAAAACAGCATTAATCTAATCGTACACATGATCAGGCGAGTTTCCACCAAGAAGCGGGGCCTAAAAGAATCCGGTACCTTTCGATTAATTGAAGCTTTTGTCCTCTCGAGAGTTACTTACGACAAACCCCCATCTTCTTCTCGATGAGGAAGACATAGAGATACTTTATATAATGATTAGAAAGGCGGTTGAGCAGGAGAGAGAGAGAGAAACACTTTATTGGGGCCAACAAGTAGGCGTGGGATATGGGCCACGCAGGGCCGATCCCCGCCTCACGCGGTTATCGCGTCCCGATGACTGAAGCCCCGCGCCGGCGTCGGCGGGTTCGGCGTGCGTCGGATCCCCGAGGCGTCCTGCCCCCGAGGGTCCCCCGCTGCGTCTCCCCCCGCGTCTGCCGCGCGAGAGCAGCCTCGAGTTGCTGAACGACGGCTGTCTGCGTGTCCAGGTCTGCGGACCTCACGGCGTTCGTGATGCTAGCGGGCAGCGGCCCGTACGGGTCCGCCGCCTCTTTCGGTCGCACTTCACAATCCCACATGATGTGGGCTAGGGTTGCTGTCACCGCACCGCACATACTGCACTTTTCACTGGCGTATAGTTCTGGACACACGTGGCGCGCCAGTGCCGGCGTTAATACTGAATTTGTCTGTAACTGCCGGAGCAGCACCGCCTGGTGTCTCGTGAGGTCCTTGTGGGGCGGCGGCATGGTGCGCCGGTTGTACCGGTACCACCCTAGCACTTCACTGTATGTTACGATGGGGTCCGGTCCCCCGCCGTCGTCCCCGTCCCCCACAATCGAGTTCGGCCGGCGCCCGGGGCCCCAGATCAGGGTTCCCTGGCCTGTCGCCGCGCAGCCATTGGTCTTCTCATGAGTGCGTCCACACTGAGGCTGCTTAGCACGGGCTCCACAACACGGTGGAAGAGCTGATAGAAAGCCATCTTTCTAACCAGAAGGTCCGACTCAGAACTACAGTGGGTAACCACATGCTTTACCAGATTGGCTGGGCAGCCCAGAATGTCACTCCGCTGGACGTACTCCCAGACTCTTGGCGACTAAAACTAAAGATGCAACCTTTGCTTAGAAATATGAACCCCTCACATGACGAGGGTCAACGAAAAGCACGGGCTCAAGCGCTAAACACCACCCTCGGTGGGGCTCATGCAGTTATCTACACAGACTTCTCCTGTGTATGTGTAGATCGTGGCTACCTCCAGAACCAACCTCCTTGCGTGTACCACGCTTAGGACCCAACAAATGACGGCAGCAGAAGAGGCAGCCATCACCTTGGCTCTCACTCAACCAGGAATCGGAGGGTAGTCACCGATTCCCAGCAAGCCTACTGGAATTACCAGTCGGGTTGGGTGTCCTGACCTGCACTGTGCGTGGTAAAAAACCGCTCCCCAAACGATTCCATTCAGCTCATTTGGACACCGCCTCACGCTTCAATGGAGGGCAACAAATACGCCACCAAACAAGCCTGCGCTTTACCTCCGTGCTATGGAGCTGCACGAGGACAGTCACCCGCTTGTCACGTCCAGGGAGATAATCCAGCATTATCGCCTTCTGAGACAGACCGTACCTTCGCCTTACCCTGACCTTTCCAGAAACTACCCTACGGCTCATACAATCCGGGCTCCTTCCCACAGCCTACGCGTCTTCACGTAATGCATCCGAATCGCTACGACGCTGAATGTAAATTTTTCTCAGAAGTAGGAATACTCCGCCCCGTAGTCGGGGTGTGCGACTTTAGCCCTGAGCACCCTCCTCTCTTTCCGTCAACTACCCAACAAGAGCAATGGGACATGCTGCTGTCCAGGCCCTCTCTACCTACCCAGCTTCAGCGGGTGGACAGAACACAGGCCGCGCGGACTGCATATGGGCCCGACAGAAGAAGGACTCACTCCCCAAGGCTGCACTCTGGGCCGTTCAGAAATCTGAACAGAAGTATTTCTTCCTCCTCCTTCTCAGCCGCAAGTCTCGTCGCCTCCGTCCGCGGCGCAGAGACGGAGAAGTCAGATCGTCTAACACCGGGTTGGAGCTTACTTTGATTTTATAAAAAAAAGTTTCCACTCTCGCTACACCAATACAATTCAACCAAACACCGTTCATGCATCATGCATTGATTTAACCTTACCAAGAATATCTCTTTGAAGTAAGAAATGGTGTGGTTAGGTGCCTTTCACTTCTCTCTGGTTTTTTTATTTGTAGAGCGATGTGAGGGATTTTAAGTGACGTCGCATGAGTAATCGTTATGGGTGCCGTTTACAGCTTTGCTTTCCAACCACATTCACGGGGTGGATTGGCGCGATTTTTTTGGTTTTTTGTATTTCCGTGTGCTCCTTCCCCTTTCCTCCTTTGTTTCACTAGCTGTGTATCTTTCCATATAAAATCGGACATCACAGTGAAAATAAAACGACTTGATAGTCAGCGCCGTGTCCCGTTCACTTCGTCGTTACTCATTTTGCGTTTACTTACACGCCCAGCTGCTGACTCGACGTTCCATCTGTGTCGCGTGGTACTGCTCACGTGGCCAGGCCACGCTGATGGTGATTGTGGCGCTCAAGAGGACGATGGTGTCGCTAAACCGCAATAAATGAAGGCGGAACATTTCCTCAGGTCCCCTTCACTGTTATCAACTTTATTATTACGTGCGAAATCTCCCACCAACTAAGGGGGCTGTTTCTTGTTATATGTATGTGCTCATTACAGAAAAGAGAAGTAGTCCAAGCTCGCTTGTTATAGCTGTGGCATCGCCAGTGGTGGCCGGCACAAGTTCGCCCTTTTAATAAACGCGTTTACTCTCCTTACTGAAGTTAATAGCTACAATATTGTGCGATATGCTACAGCCTCAAGGAGAGTGTTCAAGGTGATAGGGTGGCATGATAAGGATTTCTGGGCCATTATATCCACACCTCCAGAGCAGTGCGCGCAGCCATCCCGGTCCCTTCTAAATACTACATTACTATTTAGAATGTTTGCGTGCTTGGAGTTTAAATGGGTTCCTTGGAGACACATTAGAGTTGGCTGATTAGCATGCATGATCTCCTACTCATCGTCAAGAATATTATGGCCAATGCAGTTCCACTCTCTTCCCTAATGGGAATAGAGAATATTCAGAGAATATTCAGAAGTTTTCAGACCTACTGCAGTGTGACTATGTTTTTTGGGGCTTGGAGTTTTGGAAGGGGCTTCTTAAACTTGCTGGATGTTTGGATGAAGGAACCCGCTCCTTGTGCTGCGAAGCAGGTAGGAAAGGCCCCACATCTATATCATCAGATGTCGTTTGAGCCGTGACCGCCGAGGGCGTCAGTAGCGCCCCGGGTGCTGCAGGCGATGCGGCAGGGGTGGGAAGTGCCGCGGTACCTCCGTTTCCATGTTGTCCGTGCCCTCGGATGTGCTTCGGGCCGGTGGAAAGAAAACAGTGGATACAGCGGCTTCTACAACCGACGTTCTTGCCAGCATAGCCGATGCTGGCTCAGCAAACAGTGTGGTAGCGGGACGGGTCCCCAGCGGCGACCCGAGGGAGGGGGGCGGGGGGGGGGCGGAAACCGGACCATGTCCTACTCGCGGTAGTGGGTCTCTGCCGAAACCAGACGCCGCTCCGTTCTCCGGCGAGCTGCATCGGCGTATCTTTCCAGAGGGAAAGAGGCGAACAACTTTTGAACCTCTGGCAAAGATGTGTTTTCAGTGACTTTGACATTTATGATCTTCTTTTCCCGTTAGAACGTCTCACAGCTGCGGGACAATGCCGGGTGCGGTCACCTGGCAGTTTACACAGGTGAAGGTGGTGGAGTAACAGTTTTCAGTAGGGTTGTTCTGTGCCGCGCATTTAGCAAAGGTTGTGTTGCACTCGCAAGAAGTTGTATCGTGCCCGATCTGCTGGCAGTTGAAGCGGCGGCGCGACGTATACGTATCCTGGGATGCACGCCACACCTAATAAAACCAGCATTGATGTGTTCAGGAATCTTCCATCGGTTTAAAGTCAAAATATGTTTTGTTTGTACCTGTATATTATCTCTACCGATGGTGATCCTCTTGACGGCTGTAACCCCTTGATGCTTCATGCTTTTCAGAAGTCGGCCTCTGTTTCGCTTAGCAGATCTGGCTCAGCTATCACACGCTGGGAGCTTTTGAGGCTGCGGTGGGGCGCAGCGGATGTCCAGATCTGCCATGCGGGTTTATGTCAGGAGATGTGTGGCTTGTGGCTGCGCCTTGACTTCAACTACCACTTCTGCTGTGCATAGCTTTTTGCCTCAAACAATTTGCTAATTATTGCTTCAAGGAACTTGGAGACGAGGAAAAGACTTGTAGGAGACGAGTTTTGCTTTATCAACTGATTCAATGACCAAAAAACGTGGATAGTTGTCAGGTTTAGTGGAAGTGATGTTTGGAAAAGGTGGAAATCGAGCTTAGGTCCGGCCCCTGTTTACGGACCGATCATATTTGAAGAGGGGTTTTTAAGAATACCATATCATCATCATAATCACTATCATAATCACCAACCTATCTAGGCCCACTGGAGGGCAAATGCTCTCCCATTAATCTCCAAGTATTCCGGTCCCGTGCTAACTAGGCCCAACTTATCCCTGCACATTCCTTGATGTCATCGGCACATCTAACTTTCTATCGCCCCCTCCCACGCTTGACTTCTCTAGGAATCTACTCTGTTACCCCTAAAAACCAATGGTTACCTTGCCTTCCCATTACATACCCTTTCCATGTCCCTTTCTTCTTCCTAATTTCTACTAATGTGTCCTTAACACACGTGTGTTCCCTGACCTACTCCGCTCTCTTCTTATACCTTAACGTTGCACCTATCATCTTCCGTCCCATTGCTCGCTGAGTCGTCCTCCATTTAAGTTGAACCCTCTTAGTGAGCCTCCATGTTTCTGCCCGTAGGTGAGTACCGGTAAAATGCAGCTGTCATACACTTTCTTCTCCAGGGACAATGGTACGTGGCCATTCATTATCTGAGAACGCCGGCCGAATGCACTCCACCCCATTCTTATCCTTCCGATTATCTCTGCCTGAAGGTTAGGATCCGGGGTCACAACTTGGCCTAAGTGAATATATTGGCTTACCACTTTCTTTGCCTCGCCACCTATCTCAAACCGCTGTGCTGTTACGAGCTCATTGATCATTACTTTAGTTTTTCTGCATATTAATTTTCAGGCCCACGGTTCTACTCTTTGCAGTGTGGTAAGCATGCCTTAAAATTCTTCCCCCGAGCTACTTATCAGGGCAACGTGATCAGCAAATCTGAGGTTACTGAGGTATTCTTCGTGAACCCTTATTCCCACCTGTTCCCAATCCAATGCTCTGAATGCTTTTGTAAACATGCTGTGAATGTTTACATTTAAAGAATACCATACAGTCTAGTATAAAAGCAGCGGACTAGGTACTTTCTTCATTAGCCTTACCCTGGTACTAGCTGAAAATATCCCGGAGCTCCCTTCCTGGTAAACAGACAAGGAGCCCATCCGCCGGTGTTTGCCCTGGGCTCTGACTGCCACCGTTTCTTGTTTCACCCCTCCACCTTAAACCTCCTAGCCACGGTAGATTACAGCATGAGTACGTGGCTCACGGTCCGCGGTGTCGCGAATACCTTACCATGATTACTCAAGGTTCCCCGTGAGGGGTCAAGCTAATACTCAAGAAATTGAATTATACGGTACGACATTATCCCGTGGATGCTTAGTGCGTACACTTTGGTACCGCTATTCCGACGGCCGCGGGCAGAGTTGCGGACTAGGGGAGCGTGTCTTTCCACCTTGTTTTATATAAAGATTGCAATATGCATATATTTGAACAAGAAAAAAAATTTGGGATGCTCACCCTAACGCGTAAGCCTTGCAGGTAGTGAAGTGGGGTGGGGTAACGTTCTAAAAGATGTTGCACCATGGCGCCCATTGGAGCAGTCATAGTTGACTCACCGAATCGGCCGAACCGCTTCTGGTTAGTGACTAGCCAGCGTCACTGTTAGTTATTGATTGTTACGTTAGCTAATGAGTGAGCGGAAGCGCTTTGGCCGGTTAGGTAAATATCCAAACAGACTCCTCCCATCCAGTACAGCAAATCTCGTTGGGGTCGTTTTGCAACTGCAAGTGATCAAAACAAGGATCCAATTACTGTCACATCATGGCCGCCATGGGAGCAGTCGCAGTTGAATTTACCCAAACACACCAACCGCTTCCATTTAGTGACTAGCCAGAGTCACTGTTAATTATTTATAGTGAAGCCGACTAGATAGTGAGCGGAAGCGGATTGGCTGGTTGCGTCGAACCAAAATAGACTGCTCCAATCCAGTGCACAAAGCCTCGCTGGAGTCCTTTCACAACTGCAAGTGATCAGTGTGCCTTGATTTTAGACAACCGAGAAAACCGCTTCCGCACACTGACTAGCCAGCGTCACTTTTAATATTCAACAGTGACTATGCCTAGTCAGTGAGCGGAAGTGGTTTATCCGGTTGGGTAAAATCAACTATGATGTAACAAGACTGTGGTGCGATTTAGTTGGTTCATGATCTAGAAACTTCAACAGCGCGAACTGACAGGACGAAAGACGAGAGACACAAACGACATAGACGGGCGCCCGTCTATGTCGTTTGTGTCTCTCGTCTTTCATCCTGTCAGTTCGCGCTGTTGAAGTTTCTAGATCAACTATGATGGCTGTCTTGGCGGCCATTATGCGACAGTAATTAAACCATTACCAGCGATCAGTCTTCTACATTTTACTCGACCGGACAAACCGATCCCGCTCACTGACTAGCCAGCCTCACTATCAATAATTAACAGTGACGCTGAATAGTCAGTGGGCGGAAGCGGTTTGCCGGGTTGGCTGAAATCAATAGGACTTCTCCCATGGCAGCCTTGATGCAACACTAATTGCACCATTGCCGCAAAGCTCTACGCAACCATCACGACCATCACGACAAATCACGAAGGTTTAGGTGCACGATTGCAGCCGATTTGCTTCTTTTTTGATGCCGCAACACGTTTTCTCCATCACTGTCAACCTAAATGTGGGATTTCATTTTTTTGGAGTGATAATCATTGGACATTACCTTGGAGGGACGTGCGTTATGGCTTGTCTTTCTCGTTCCGAGCAGGTGTTGCCACGTTTACGCCAAACGCTGGAGCCTTTTATGGCCAGTCGTGGCCAATCAATGACCATCTCCCTAAGTGGATATGCTAGGCTTGACAAACATGTGTAGAGGACGCTGGGCGGTTTTCGCGAGGGATGCACACACGTGCGCTCGGCATTTTCGTGGTTTTATTAACTGCCAGCTGGTTGCCGCAATCTTGTTCAATCTAGTTAAGGGGGTATGCTGAGCTTGACAAACGTGTGGAGCGAACGCTGGGCGGTCGTCGTGAGGCACCCACACTCGAACTCTAGGCAATTTCTCGTGTTTCTGATCTTCCCAGCGAGCGCCGCGACGCCCACGCTCATGTGCGCGCGCTCGGCAATTTCTTGTTATTTTTAAATGCAGGCACGAGAGAGTCTGGGTGTCGGGTGACCGGCGGTAGTGACCGGACGGTGACCATTGTAGCTCGCTGGATGATCTTAGCCTGAACCCCACGATATAAGCTGCACAACGCCTTCGCCGAGTGCTCTCCATCTGTGAAAGGGGGGATGGGTTTTAGGAGCACTGCCACATGCAGTGGCCTTGGGTATCGAGGGATCCGCAGTCGGGGCACAAAGGGGTGAGGTATAAAGAATGGTAGATAAGGTGAAGTAGATATCGGCAGGGGAGAGCGTGTGTCTTTGTGAGTCGCCATAGGCGTTCCTCTTCATTGGAGAACGTCGGAGCGGCTGGGGGTAGTTGGCGGCAGGAGAGGCAGTAGTGCGAGGTTATGTCTTGGAAGGTAACAAGTCTGTCATGGGGCTGATAGGGCTCTGTAGAGCAGCTCAAGGCCAGAACCAGCTCGGTCGGTGAGCTCCCGAGAGGTCCTATGTTCTCCCTCGTTACCCCCCATACCCGTATGGGCCGGAGTCCATACCACCCCGCACGGGGCACCTTGAGTATTCATGGTGACGGTGAGCAGCGACACCGCGGACCCCGAGCTCCCAACATAAGCCGTGTCCAACCGTGGCGACGTGTTTAAAGGTGAAGGGTAGAAACCTCAAACGGTGGCCGTCGGAGCCTTGGTCAAGCTCCGGCCGATGGGCTCCCTGTCTGTCTACCAGGCAGGGAGCTCCGGGACCTTTTGACTACCAGGGTAGGTCAAAGGAGAAAGTACCCCCGTCTCCCTGCTTTTTTCTATGCCATATGGATAATTCAAAACCCCCCCCCCCAAACGTGATCGGCCCCCGAAAAGGGGCCGCACCGAAGTTTCTTTTCCATCCCTACCAACCATCAACACTCCGAAACCTGACAACTATCCTCGGTTTTTGGTCCTTGAATCAGTATATAAATCGAAACCCGTCTCCTCCCAGTCTGTATTCCTTGTCTCCAAGGTTCTTGAAGGAATCATTGGCAAATCTTTCGAGGCAAAAAAACTACGAACAGGCGAAGTACTAGTTGTGAAGTAAAAACCCAGCAGCAGTCCACAATCCTCCTGAAACAAACCCGCATGGCAGATCTGGAGATCAAGGTCACACCCCACCGCAGCCTCAACAGCTCTAGGGTGTGATCTCTGAGGCAGATCTCATTTCCGAAACCGATGCCGACCTTTTGGAAGGCTTAAGTGATCAGGGCGTCACGGCTGTAAAGCGAATATCATACGCCGCGATGACAAACAAATAGCCACTAAACACATTATCCTGACCTTCGATAGATCCATCCTTCCAGAATCTATAAATGCCGGGTATATACATTGCAGTGTCCGCCCGTACATCCCGAACCCACGGCGCTGCTTCAAGTGGCAACGGTTCGGGCATGGCACAAACTCTTGCCGTGGCCGACTTACCTGCGCTAAGTGCGGTCAGCATGACCATCCCTCAGAAAATTGTGAATCCGAAACCTTCAACTGTGCCAACTGCCAGGGATCCCATGCAGCGTACTCGCAAAAAATGTGAAAAGTTTAAGCAGGAGAAAAGATATAATTATGTCAAGGTAACAGAGACATCACCTTCCCAGAGGCGCGGAAGAGGTTCGCCTCTTTCCCCCTGGGGAGGTACGCCGACGCAGCTCGCCGGGGGGCGGAGCGGCGTCTGGTTCGGCGGGGACCCAGTACCGCGAGTCGGACTTGGTCCTGCCTCCGCCCCACCCCCCTGGGTTGCCTCAGGCAGCCCAACCCTCCTCCGCACCGCTCGCTGAGCCAGCAGCAGCTGTGGTCGCAACCACGTCTGGTGGAAGCGATGCTGCATCCTCCACTTCCACTCCAGCGTCCCAAACCACAGGCGAGGGCGCAGAGGAGATGGACTTGGGGGAGCCAGCAGCAGCTCCCACCACCACCGCCCTCTGCGCCATCCGAGGCGTTCCTGAATCCCTCGGTGGTTGCGGGCAAGGAAAAGCGCACCCCAAGTGTTCGCGGTCCAAGGAGCCTGATCCCTCAGGCGCTCCGAGGACATCCGAGGATGAAATGGACGTCGGTCCGTTCTTGTCTGCGGTGCACCGCAAGGAACGCGTCCCGACGCCAAAGCCTCCCGACAAGCCAAAAAAGACGAGATCACAGCCCCGAAAGACGACCACTAAACAACACAGTCCAGTAGCTCCGAAAACTTCTTGGGAAGAGAGAACATAGTCCATGGAACTGCAGAGGCCTCTAAAAATCTTGACGATGTAAATGAAATACTGCATGCTAATCAGCCAAGTGTAATGTGTGTTCAGGAAACACTAATTCCAAACCACAATTTCTTGAATAGTTACCTGGTATGCAGAAAGGACGGGTGGCTGCACACACTCTTCTGGGGGTGTGGCCATAATCGCCCGGAAATCTTTAGCATGCCACCCTGTCACTTTGAACACCATCCTTGAGGCTGTAGCAATACGCTTAATAATATTTAATAGGTTGATAACTGTATGCTCCATATACTTCCTCCTGATGTTGCACTTTTAAGCTCTGACTTCGAGGCGCTGGTAGACCAGCTGCCCGAACCATACATCCTTACAGGCGACCTTAATGCTCACACTCTCTTTTGGGCTCTTCCAGAACGGATGCCCGAGGTCGCCTGATAGAGAAATTCCTTACATCTTCTGGAGCATGCCTTTTCAACATTAAACAGCCTACATACCATAACATAGGACACAACACATACTCATGTCTTGACTTGGCGATTGGCTCAGCAGTTCTCTTTCCTCTCCTCGAGTGGGGTGTGGGCACTGACCCATACGGTAGTGACCACTTCCCCACCTCACTTACATACATAGGTAAAGGCCCATGCAGTCCATCTTCCCATAATAGGTTCAATGAAGCGCGAGCTAACTGGAATACATTTACACACACATCCAAACTACACCACACATCCATAGGACACTACACGTCCAAGAAGCTACCCAACTGCTCACGCGCACATCCTCGACGCCGCCGAAAAGTCCATTCCCCACGCCTCTGGTACCCCGCGCAACCAGCGGAGGCCGTGGTGGAATGAGGACTGTAGGCGGGCGCGAGAGGCCCAGAACAGGCGTGGGTGTCCTTCGTCGGTACCCCCCCGTCGGGTAACCTCATTTTGTTCAACGGGCCAAGGCGTTAGGAAAACGTGTGCGCCGTGAGGCAAAACGAGAGTTTGCGTTCCTTCATAACATCAATAAACTCCTACACAGACACACGGAAAGTATGGACAGATACGGAAACTCAAAGGACAACAAACACACAGCCTGCCTCTGGTCAGCACAAGAGGGACACACTCGAAGACCAGGCTGACACCCTCGCACAACCCTTCCAACACGTGTCCAGTTCAGCACACTACACAAACACTTTCATGAAACACAACAAACAGCCGAAAAGAACCTATACTAGATAACAATAGGTCAACATCTTCTTATAACTCAGAGTTTTCACTGCATGAGCTGAGGGCTGCTTGAGCACGTGTAAACCCTCAGCTCCAGGCCCAGACAACATACACAATGATACACATACAACCCTGCAACGCAGACACTCTTCTAACACTCTTACACCTATATAACAAGATATGGCTTTCGGGCACATTCCAAACTCTTGGAAGAAGGCTATAGTTTTGGCTTTCTTAAAGGAGGGAAAGGACCCGTCGTCCCCCTCAAGCTACCGTCCTATAGACCTGACGAGCTGCCTGTGCAAGCTCTTCGAGAAGATGGTAAATCGCAGGCTCGTGTACTTCCTCGAGTACAACGGTCTTCTCGAGAGCTGCCAGGCAGGCTTTAGGGTGGGGCGATCGACGAACGATCAACTTGTTGCTTTTGATTCTTCGTACATCAAGGATGCCTTCGCGCATAAGCAGTACTGTTTTACTGTCTTTTTCGACCTCGAGAAGGCCTACGACACCGCTTGGCGCTACGGGATCCTCAGTGACCTGAAGTCATTCGGTGTCTCGGGTAACATGTTAAACACTCTTGTCAATTACCTGTCAGAAAGAACGTTTCGAGTGAGAGTCGGTGGTGCACTCTCAAGGGTTCACGCGCAAACAAATGCCGTGCCACAGGGTGGCGTGTTGAGCTGCGCTCTCTTCATAGTAAAAATGAACTCTCTTGGTAAGGCACTGCCACCCACAATCTCTTATTCCATGTATGTAGATGACGTCCAGATATCCTATAAATCATGTAATATGTCAATCTGCGAACGTCAAGTCCAGCTTGGTGTCAAGAAACTTGCCGGCTGGGCAGACAACAATGGGTTTAAATTGAATCCTGCAAAAGCTCCTGCGTTGTGTTTCACAGGAAGCGTGGGGTCCATCCGGACCCAGACATTACTCTTAATGGCAGGTCGCTTCCTGTGAACAAGGAGCACAAGTTTTGGGTGTTGTGTTTGATCACAAACTCACATTCATTCCCCACATCAAGGAACTTAAAAATAAATGTCTCAAACAATGAATATACTTAAGTTCTCTCACACCAATCCTATGGTTCCGACAAAGAACTCTTGCTTCGCTTGTATACTGCTTTGGTTGGGTCTGGTTTGGGACTATGGCAGTGTGGTATATGGGTCGGCGACTAAGACAGCCTTGCGAATTCTTGACCCAGTGCTACACTTGGGCCTTCGTCTTTCGTCGGGTGCTTTTCGCACTAGCCCTGCTGAGTGTCTTTATGTCGAATGTAATAAGTGGAGCCTTGAGAACCAACGAACATACATGGACTTGCTTTATGCTTTTAAAATTTCATCGCTGAATAATCTTCCTTTTTATCCTGTCTTTAACGATACATCAACATCTCTGCTCTTTGTAAATCGCCCATCCGTTCCTCTGCCCTTTTCACTTAGAGTGAGAGAGCGAGCCTCGGATCTCAGTGCTTCGTTTTTAGACGTGTACAGGTCATCCTTTTTAACAGTTTACCGCCTTGGCAGTTCGCCCTGTGTCGTGCGACCTTTCTTTTATGAGACTTGATAAAAATCGTGTACCACGAGCTGCAATACTGCAGCACTTTCTGTCTTTGCAGTTTAAATACACATGTGCAGAATTTTATAGTGACGCTTCTAAAACCTCCACTATGGTGCGGTGCGCTGCTCATGGTCCAAATTTTAATGCAGCCAGACCATGAGCGTGCACACAACATTTTTTTCAGCAGAAGCGTATGGAATTTTACTGATTGTACGACACATTCTTGAAAATCAAATTCCCAATTCCATCATCTATACAGATTCTTGAGTGTTGTTCGCGCACTGTCATCGCATACACCCCCCAAAAACCACATAGTTAATCTTGTTTTAACACTATCATGTCCGTGTATGCCCCAAAGCATGAGCTTGTCCTCTGCTGGGTCCCAGGACACGCAGGGATCGCTGGAAATGAGTTGGCAGACGAGAGGGCCGCTGCTGCTGCACTCAGGAACACTGTAGACATTACAGCGATACCCTACACAGACCTCAAGCCACACATAAGACAACACCTGCGCAGAACACGGCAAACACACTGGGACGAACAGACAGACACCAAACTACATGTAATAAAGCCACACGTGAAACGGTACACAGATTACTCACACCACAGACACCGGAAGTCGCCTTGGGTAGGCTGCGGATAGGGCACACCCATGCGACGCACTCGTATCTGCTGACGGGATCTTCTAGACCCCAGTGCAGCAGGTGTGGAGAAGCCCTATCCGTAGTGCACATTCTAATCACATGCAAGGCACTTCACACAACACGACACAAACACTTCAGAGAACTCTACAGACAACATATCCCACTACATCCATCATTGTTTCTAGGTGACGATGCCAGTGTTTCTGTGAAACGCGTGTTTGAGTATTTGTCAGATGTTAAGTTTCTAAACCTCATCTCCTATCACGCATAATCAAATCTGGCCCTATACACCAGTCATCACCATCATCTTTATTGATCTTTCTATGTCCAGTTTACACGTTTTATACCTACCTTTTGTGGCAATCACTTCTTTTCATTAAATAACTTCTCTGGCGCTCTTTGCCCTCGTCGGCCTTGCGCCATTAAACACAAACCATCATCATCATCGGAGTCCATACTAGCTCGACCGGGGTGGTGGGAGAATTTTGAAGAATGATTTTGAGAGCCAAAGGCGAGACAATTCCTTGGCGAAATTTTGAACGGCCTTTTGTAATCGGAGATTATGATGAAGGGCGGCGGCCTGAGGGTGAAGGCGAGTGCTACTGTCGCCTCTTCGGCGGTCGCGGGGCAGTGATTGTGCAAAGTAAGGGAAGCAAACGGAGGGGCGTCAGGGCAATTAATTACCGCTACGCATAAGTTTCGCGGCTCCTGTATCCCGCAGCGTCAACGTTGTCCATGGAGGGGTGATTGGGTACCGCTTGGTTAACGTCCTTGCCCGGTGCTCCCTGTGGGCTCGATGAAACGTCGGGTGCATATTGCGCGGAGTGGGTATCCCCTTTAGTATCTCATGAATGTGGCTGGGAAACGCGTTATTCCAAACACGAAAAATAATGATTTATTCAGCAGCTTTGCTGTTAAAACGATGTACTTTTATTGCATTTTTTCTTACATGCTTTATTGCATATTTTTCTTTCAGTGAAATTTATTTATTTATTTATTTATTTATTTATTTATTTATTTATTTATTTATTTATTTATTTATTTATTGAGCCGCTCCGACAATCATAGACGCAGGCCTGCATTAACTAGAAAACCGAACGGGGGTGTATTAGAGAAAATCCATACTTGAGTCCGGTAGCAGCAAACACCTAACGGTGATTGGGCATATCACCATCAATTCACGAGAAAGAAACAGCGGGCCAAATCCCTCATCCATGTTCTCTCTACTGCTTTGTCTCATAAGCTTAAGAAAATACTTCAACCATAACTAGGCAGTCACATTTCACGTCACGGGTTCTTGGCCTCGGGAGAAAATGTTACAAGACAATATCTATCGGCGTGATTATCTCCTTCATGCCGATATATATCCGTACATTGAAAACATAGCCTATTGAACATTGAAAACCATTGAAAACATTGAAAACCAATGATGTAGAGGTTGAACAGAAAGGTCTGTATTGCGAAGTAAGTGCGTTTGAAATGCGGAATAAAGGAAGAGAAAAGTGCATATTGTAACGCGCCCTTGTAAATAAGATTACTCAATACTCGACGCAGTGATTACACCCTCAGGGCAATTTTTCTACCCGTGATGCTCTCAACGGGTAAACGTGAAGTATCTAGTGGTTGCCAATTTTATTAGATTTATTCTCATTTAGCTGGGATAAAAAAGGATTGTCATCTCGCTAAGCGAGTATAAAGGATATGACCGACTGTGAGGTAAGACGTAGCCGCTAGGGACGCTGTGTCACTTACCCGTTTTAACTGAGAAGAATGGGGATGGCCACCTCCTAAAGGAGGCCGACTGGTCTGCTTGTTGAGACAGTCCGGACCACGGCAGAAACTTCTACGGCTAAAGAAAGTATAGAATGCCAAAACGTGCGTGCTCCTCGCTTGAAGTTATACCTGATACACGAAGCGTACTTTTCGATCTAATGGCTCGACTGTTCCACGGACGATATAGACACGTGTCGTTCTCCCCTTGGCGGAGTAGGCGATATCCCTTGTTTATCTACATGCGGGCTCAGCAGAACACGTTCCGTATTTCGTGGAGGGATACTGATATTACGTACACGGTATTTTTTCATACTGCCAGAGGCCAACACGCCTCGTTTTGTGCCAGAATACGTGCTCAGGCATGGCTAGGGCTTGTATGCTTGCGCATTTCTCCTTCTTTACGCACAATTTTGGGCGCCGACAGCATTTCTTCTCGGAGCAAAGGATTCGCCTCATGGTTTTATGTCGCGAATGGCTGACATTTTTGCGTGGTATGACGAGTATCTGGAAAGAAGCTGCGTTTTTACCATTTGTCTTAACAGCGTTTTTCTATTGTCAATGGGTACTTTTTTGTTGTTGCAAATGTTATTTCAATTACCCAAACTCCAACATAACCAGGGGTGTAATAGATGATGGTCTTCACGATGTCTAGCACTGATTAACATATTGAACTTGCAGCCGTCTTCTTGCAAAGGAAGATTTCCTGTGTGACGCGAACATGTGTACACAAAGTGGTCCACAGTAAATAAACTCAGATCGCGTGCACGCTACCAAAATAACAAGCATGAGGGTTTATCTGCCTATTTATGTAGGTAGCATTTTTAGGCTGCAGTACAACAGAGAAACAGTGGAAATAAATGCACCCAGGTTCACAAACTTAACGTCGCGAACGGATGATGTTAACACAATTATCCTACCGTTCCTTAATCGTAACACTAAGTGTCATAGAACTTCTGAAATCCAACCGCTCAATTTGCACAAGTTAAGAGTTGATTCACCCGATGCCGTGCAGAATCGAGAGCCAACTCGTGCTGGTGCTTCCGCGACTTCTTCCTAAGAGCGCGCGGTTCTTTGTGTTTTCCGAAAACTTCAGAAAGGACCGCCAGGCGCACGCCTAGGTACTCTCTCTACCAGGGTAATCTTTCTTGTTCATAGCGCGCAACGCTACTAACGCTACAGAGCATGATTGTGCTCTTTTTGCGACGTTGAAAGTTGGGACCAACTCTGCTAAAAGCAACTACTCTTAAACACAGCCATATGCGTTGTTGTAATTAAGATTTTTCCAGTGTTTTCAATACAGGCAAGTTTTCGTGCGTCTACTGTAGCTCCATTTTTTTAAAAAAGGGAACTGGGACATGTGGTCATGCGTCCCTCATGAAAATGAATTTTTAGATGCGGCTGCATCTCATTCACTCGCCTTGTCCCTGCATCCAGCGTCGTTCGTCGGCGTTGTCGTCGGCGTCCGACCCTCCCCCATTCCCCTCGCCGCGCGAGATGCACTCTCCACCGCTCACCCACTCTCCTATCCGATAGGGAACGCTCTCTCCCGAGGGGCATTGGATTGGATTCGATTGGATCGGCTTGGCTTGGCTTGGATTGGATTGGATTTGTATTGCATTGGATTAAAGTGGATTGTGTTGGGTTGTGTTGCGTCATAGCCGCGGCAGACGCACTGGCGCCGGCGCGTCCCCTCACCGTTATGCGCGCTATAAAACGCGGTGCCGGCGCCGCTCCGCTCCATCGTTCCACCGCCGTTCCTCCGCTGTCCAACGCTGCAACGTGAACCCCCTATGCGTCGCATCTACACAGGGGTTCCCGCGAGGGGAGGTGGGAGTTTTTTCCTTTCTGTTTACTTTGTGTCTCCTGCATTTTGATTATGTGGCATTTCTTTAGACTTTTCCTTTGTGTTACCTCGGGGCATACGCAGGCTGTTTACTTCTTAATGAATGCCGGGCAAACAGCCATGTTTTTTTGCCTTGAAATGTACTAGGGTAAAAATCACGGTGTCAACCGGAACCGAACCGAACCGAAAACCGGAACTGAACCGGTATTTTTGCCGGAACTGAAACCAAACCCGAAACGTTATTTTTTGAGCGCGCCGAACCCGAACCGGAACAGAACCGAAAAAAGAAATAACGGCTACCGGTTCATGCCGAAACGGTTGAACCTGCTGTTGTTGACATTGCACAGTCAATGCAATTAAGGCCTTTTTTCTTTCACGTACCATCAACGTCCTACCCGCTCGCGCACTTTTTCCACCATACAATAGAACACTCGCACGCTCTGTGTAACAACAGGGGAAATGAATGAGCACCAATGTAGCAATGGTCTGCTGCTGCTGGAAGCGCGAGCGTAGTGCAACCTGACCAAAGAAAATGTCATTCTCGGCAGCTTGCAGGGGATATAAAACGACTTTGCCCTTCCCTAGCTGCGACTTTATTGGAGCAATCAGGCTGCAGAAGTGCTCCACTGCGCGACAGCGAAAGCCCACACCCGATGTGTGCAAACTTTTTGCATTTCGTAATTTGTTTAAAAGGTTTGACACCTGCAAATTGTTAATACCTGACAAGCGTGACCAAAGGAGCTGCTCAGTGGCTAAGCCGTTTGCTGCTGATGTAGTTTTGTCTCGTTCAGATCTGCTTTTTTTCGAAGGTGCACTTGTACTGACTACCCAACTCGCTACAATACTTCTACTGCTACTCGTACCGGAGGGGAGTACTGCTATGGACGAGTTAAAGAGCAATTACCCAAAAAAGTCCCATCTTATGCTCCGCGCGTCAAATTTACCTGTAATTTTGTAACAGCATAATCTGTTATAAGATTCCGCAATGTCGCACAAGGAAAGATGGCCGGTGGTCAGGCGGTATGATGACATACTGATTCTAATGCACACATCCGGTATAGCTATCGCAAAAGGAGTGGCAGTGGTCAGCGCAATTTTGCAGTAACGGAGCGTTAACTGAAGGTTACCTTCAACAAAAATGTGGGAAACATTCGATAAGGTGACAGCTAACAAATTATTCAGGGTGACCAAATATTCTGATTCATTGGTAGTATTTATATGCCTGTTATAAGATTTTTCTGTTTTGTTGCAAATATAAAAAATGTGCGCCATTGGTATTAAGCGCTGTTATTTGAACGCGCCAGTAGACAGGCCTAAATTTAAGGCTTCACCCGCCTCGGTGGCTTAGTGGCTAAGGCGTTACGCTGCTGGGCACGAGGTCGCGGGTTCGATTTCAGGCCGCGGCGGCCGCTTTTTGTGATGGAGGCGAAAAGCAAAAACGCCCGTGTGTAAGAGATTTTGGCGCACGTTAAAGATCCCCAGGTGGTCAAAAGTAATTCGGAGCCCTCGGATCCACTACGGCGCGCTTCATCGCCTGCGTTGCGTCGGCGCGTAAACCCTACGATCAATCAAATTTACGTCTTCAAGGTTACGCGTGATGGGCGATTCCATAGCGACGATTGCGATTTCAAGAAAAAGGAAAGGGCAGAAAATATATCCCACCTTCATATCTCTTGGCGATGGCTTTATGAATAGTCGCTAGGACAACATAAAGTCTGGGCAAAAAAGTAGGTGGTAAATTGTCGCCACTTCATCTATTTTTCTAATATCTTGTCATTGTTTAAAGTTTGCTTTCCAACTGCGCCACTGCCTTTGTGGAACAACAGCTTTTCGAATTTTTGTTGGTATTTTGATTTGACTGTCGTTTTAAACTACTAAATGTTTTTTTTTCTAATATCAGTGTTAATTCAACTCATCGAACCGGATCGGTAAGTGATTTTGTCGAACCGGAACTGAACGGGAACGAAATGATTTCGCCTGAACCAGTACCGTAACCGATCCGGTATTTTTTCGGTTTGACACACTGGTAAAAACGAAGTTTAAATTGCCATACGAAGATTTTATTTCGGACCAGAAGTACAAAACTTTCTGGTTTCTTGTCTTTCTGAGTTCCGCAATGGTATTGCCCATGTGTTTACTCAAGGCAAAACGTAGTCAAAAGACTTTGGCCTATTTCCTTTGTGTTGCCTCTAGAACATTGGGTGGAAGGAGGAACTTTAAATCTTCTGTCTTAATTCTTTGTCTGTGCGCCGTAATGCTGTTGCTCATGCATGTACTGAAGGCAAAATGAAGTCAAAAGACTGACCTATGTCTTTTGTGTTGATCTGGAACATTCGGTGGAAGATAGAACTATAGGTTGCCTTACATTCCTTTTCTGAAGCGCCGTAAACTAAACAAACCTGTTGTGCTTACTCAAGTAAACATTAATTCGAGCATAAAAGCCTTATTTATTCTCGATAGGTTAAGTTTTTTGGGGATAGAGATGGTAAGAAACAATGCCGATGGCTTGTGGACATTCTGCAGCACCGCATATGTTATTTTAGTGCTAGTGAGGTCTCGTAAACTTGTAGAATCATTATTACTAACCGGCACGTTTGTATGAAACAGTGGCGCAATAATGATACATATTGAGCAAGGCTATACGAAGTGCCTCCTCCGTACCCTTACGAAAACAAAAATGGGAGGGAGAAAAGTATTGTCACGGGCTCCGTTCCTTGGCTCCTTACCATAAACAAAACCAGTGTCCAACCCCACTCTGCGGGTATGCACGCTCTGGGATGAGCAAACCCATAGGCTAGCGAAGAAGACGACGACGCTCGCTGATGTTGGCGTGCGTTCAGTTCCTGGGACATCGCGGCTGCCTTGTCTGCTTTCACTATCCAGTCTATTTTTGTAATTACAACATCTGAATACTTCTCCTTCGTTGCCACATCACATCTTGTGGTTCGCCTCCGTACCTATCGCCGGGCCACTTTGAGAAAATACGGAGCTTCGAAGCGGGCGTCACGTTCACAGCTGCATAATGCCGCCCCCCGGTGAGCCTGTATCTACTCCGCCGTTAGTCATCGTGTCTCACCCTCGTGATCCCGGTGATTTTACTGGCACTGATAACGTCGACGCGGATGAATGGCTCCGCATGTACGAACGCGTCAGTGTTCACAACCGGTGGGATGACACAATCATGCTGGCGAATGTTGCCTAACATCTCAAGAAGGCGGCCGGGACTTGGTTCCTAAACAACGAAGCGAGGCTCAAGCTGGGACGCCTTCAAAAGGAGTTCCTGGATTCGTTTCAGTGACTCCGGCTGCCCGTCAGCTAGCCGCAAAAAGATCTTTCTTCACGCACGCAGTCCTACGGAGTCCTATGTCGCCTACATCCAGGACGTGTTGGCTCTTTGCGCCAAGGTGGATCCCAAGATGCCGGAGTCCGACAAGATTGGACATGTCCTTAAGGGCATACCAGATGATGCCTTCAATCTGCTCATCTGTAAAGAGTGTGCCACAATTGACTCTGTACTGAAGGAATGTCGCCGATTTGAGCAAGCAAAATGCCCCCGCGTA